>CM033626.1:10815165-10997665 GCA_019453435.1 Rhinogobius similis | reverse complement strand
CTTTGCTTTTTTTTGTATTGAATGACAATTTAATGATAAGAATAACCAAAATAACATGATCTCACAATAATATCATGGGTCACAATAAATTTAAAAAAGCTTATTTGCTTAATGTATTGTTTTGTTGCAGCAACAACAAAAAATCCCAGGGAACTACGTATATTCACCTTATTCTGCCCCGCCCACTTTTGCTGTTTTTTGCCACAGATACGCACTTTTGTTGTAAACGCACTTCCGTTTGACGAGAACTCCGTTAAAGCTAATGACTAACGAGGGAAAAGTCTCGCCGCTAAAATGTTACATAAAGTAGATTGATTTGTGTAAAATGTTTAATGAACACGAGCAACAACATGTCAACAACGCACCGATTTCCTGAGGCCTGAAAACGGCTTTTTAGTCCATGTAGAACTTATCTTCTGTTGAGCTCGTCTGCTCCATGTAAACTAATACAGTGGAAACAAGATGGCGGCGCGTACAGTAACTTCTGGAATAAGGTGAATAGACCGTGATCCTTTGCTCCATATCAATGCAGACAGCATGGATAAATAAAGCACTTGTATATCTTAATTCTTTGGAATAAGACAGAAATCATTCACACCAAAGGCTGTTCAAGGCATTTTCAACGAAAATGTAGCATATCTAAAATTCTGTTTGGCTTTCTACATCATCGCAATAAATATAGTCTACCATGAAATTAATATTGTGATAATAACGTCCCATAAAATATGTATATCATTACAAAACTAGTAACAACATTGACTTGAAAATGACTTGGTTAATTGTGGATAAAAAACAATCCAAAAACACTAGTGAACACACAAAGTGATTAGTTAATTAAAGTTAATTAGTTACCAATTTTGCATTATTTACAATTGTGATATGTATGGCGCAATCCAAAGTGACTACATCGAAGCTCAAGCTGAAGAAGTCGACTTTATGTCTTTTAATGGTGTTTATGCCCCACTTCCACGCTCCGTCTCTCCTCGCCTCCCTCCCTCTCCCCTCTCAGACTTGCCCAGCTGCTCTGAGTGAATACTTTGTGAGCCTGTAATGGTTTATTTGCAGTGCCGGGGTGTTCTGGGGTGACTGTCTGCCGTTTGTGCACGCTGCATGTCTGGCCTGCGGGCAAAACATCACCCCCCACGGCTGGCCTGCCTCGCCGCCACTGAGCTGTCACTATTTCTCTGAGTCTGAAAACACATAAATACGCTCGATGCATATACACGGACTACGCAAAAGCTGAATAAGCACATTAAAACTGGTTATTTTGTACAAGTTGTGTATTGGATTACATGTCTTTATATCTAATTAGCATCAAGTGCAGTAACCTAAGCAGATATATTGTTTGGTTTGGCCCCATAAAGAAGAATGTCGTGATTTTTCCCTGGCTTTCAAAGCAAACTTCCAATTCATCCATTTAATTTCGCCGTAATGTACCGGCTCAATCATCGAGTTACACGTACCGAAGCACATCTGCATAATGGATTCACAGATTTCGTGCTCGGACAGGTAGGTGAAGTGGCCGAGGAGGAAATGAGGCCCAGCTTGCGTTGTAACTTACCACCGCAGCTGCAGCCGAGGGAGATGTTTATGACGTCTCACCCAACGGAGCAAGAAATTATATAACCAGGGAGTGAGGGGAAAAAAGTTAACGGCGGAATTTCAGTAGTGCTTCATGGTGGTCAGATCAAGCATTTAAGGTTTGAATGTAAACTTCATTAGTTATGTTTTTACAGTTTTTGGATGTTTGCTACTTAAACAATGGGGTAGATCTTAGCTTTAGAGGTATAGGTTTGTTCAGAACTAAGAAACTGGAGGATCTGTATATGGTCCACGTCTTTAGTTGCTAAACATGGATTGAAAGGGAGGAAGGTAGATCATGTAGTGAGAGAGAGTTCCTCCAGGCAGATGAGGAACAGTTCATCTAGTGCAGAGAGAGTTCCTCCAGGCAGATAAGGGCCGTGACCCTTGAACCAGAGAACTCTAGCTGTGGTCTGGCCTCTGTCTTTCTCCAAGTACATTCATTAACGTCCATTAATAACCTGCCTCATCTAATGCAGAGTGTAAAGATTATATTCCAAACTTTGGCACATTTCTGCAGTTTTCTCACACAGTACAGGTGTGTAGTTTAATCCGTGATGTCAGTGGTGTCTGTGGGTTCATATAGTGGAGCCCTGTCTTCTCAGTATAAACACCCTGACAGCGTGAAGGCTGATAGCGTGTGCGGCTGAAGCTTTCCACACCGAGGGAGTCATGCTTTTGAATTCCTCTGTCATAGCAGGCCTGACAAATCACTGCATTGGGCTTACAGTGGAGGGCTGTTGGAGATGGGCAGATAAAAGATGTCTTTATAGATCTGTCCTAGTCGTGTCAGTGCTTGCCCCTGATCCGGAGATGGTAAATCATTAAGCACTTAATGCATTTGGTGAGTGGAGTGAGAGGAGCCAGAGCAGCTGTCGACTTAAGATCCAAATGTGTCCGTGTCAGTGCAAGAGGAAAGTCTGTGTCAATTTAAAGGTTCTAAAATGCAGTATTTTACAACTACATTTAGTCGCCTTAGCATCGGGATGTAATGTTTCACGTAAAGTATGGTATATGTTAAGTTTCAAGTTAAGTATGGAAGTATATGGAAATGGAAAACAAGGACAAATTATGCAAGATTGACTTTTTTGAGTCTTTGTGTTATAAACCAGGAAAAGAACAGGTGACTTCGCACATCATTGTAACGACGGGTGCATAGGATGAGGAACAACTCAATAGACAGTCCCTTTTTCTCTCTCACAGTGCTTTTATGTTATACGGTTCCTCATCAAAAATGTACCTGTATTTGGTAATTTGGGAATATACCGTGTATTTAGCCTCATTCGCGCTTCATTAACCATGTTTAGGAGGACTTCTCTGCTCTCCGCTTCTCTGAGCCTCACAAAAACACTTGGTTTAAAGGTTCCCAGTGTTGTGCCTTTTCAGTAGAGCTCTGTTTTTAAGTCCATAAATTATCACCACACTTGTTTTGAGCATTACTGACGTCAAATCATGTTCATTATCACTTTATAGTTAAATTAGCATGTCAGAGGCAATCTCCTCTGCTGCCAGTAGATGGATTGCAAATACCGATCCTGATGAGGGAACGACTGGCAAAAGTAAAGTGCACTCCATGATGTGTTCATTATTTTAAGTGAAGCAGAGATACTCAAGAGCATGTTTAAAGGCCGATAACATTACAAATAGTTCATAATACTGTATGTGGCCTTTAAAGTAATTCAGCTTCCATAGCACACAAGTGAAGACGTTCAAATGAAGCTAAAATAATGGCTGAAGCTAGACAGAAGGTGGATTTTAAAACATGGAGAAAAACCTCCTGGATTACCAAGTAATGAAATTACAGTGTTTTGAGCTCTGCCTGGAGACAGAGTAAATGTGCAGAATTATTCAAACATGCATGATAATATAACAAAGCTAGAGCCTGAGGCTGAAATGTAGGGCTTGTTTAAGCTTGTATTTTCCCCAATAGCATCAATATAAAATGAATATTACGTTAACTAACTATCTATACAATGGAATGTACTTAATAACAGACACTAATGTTTTTAGACTCCATTAACACAACTCTGGGAATGTTTTGATGAGGAAACAACATATAATTGAACCTAAAAGTGTAATATTGGCTCTTTAAAGCAGACGCCTCACATCTGCAGCCTTTGGACATCTGCTTCCTCCACCCTCAGGTCCTCATAACACAACCTGTCACCGTTACAAGCTGTTCGACCACTCTTTGACACCGCTCCTCTCCTCCGTCAGTGCACTGGTGTCAGAGGGCCTGTTTACCAATGAAAAGCCTGTTATCACAAGTGTCAGTGCTGTTGACTGGAGCTGTGGGGGTCATTCCGGGCAGAGCTGAATGTCCAGAGAGCTGCAGGCTGACCACGGAACAGATGATGTTGATTTAATGGGGGTAGTTCGTGCAGGGGGGAGTGCCAGGACAGAGCCATAGAAGCAGGAAGTGCGCTGTGTTGAACCATTACACAGGGCTTAAGCTTCTGCGCTGGGGGCACTCGGGAAACGGATGGCTGACTCAGGTTTAAGGAAAAGTGACTGGAGTGTTCCCGCTCATGTGGGCGGAGAGGGACTGATTGTCAGAGTCGTCATGTGGTGTTTGTTTGGCCTTTGTGTGGGCTTCTGATGTTAATAACACACACAACAAATCTGGAACAGTCGGAAATTAGAAAAAGACACAAAAATTTAGTTCAAAGAGCACATTTTAAACATTAACTTGAGGAAAGACTGAAATGCTCAACATTAAAACAAATTTTTGTGCAATTCAGAACGTGTTGTTAAAGATCTAAGTGCAAATTTTATTTGCAATTTTGATTGTACTGTGATATTACTTGCAGGCCATGCAAGAAATGTAATTAAACTTAACATTAAAGGGAAAATATTATCAATTTTTAATATTGTTATCAGCCTTTAAACATGCTCTTGAGTACCTTAAATTTGCCATCTCATGTTTTGAAACTAAAAAGTCTATAATGCACTAAATGAACAAGTTTCTCTGTTGCCTGAGCTGACACTTGTTGTTGAGTGTATACAGCCAGTAGATGGCGCCTAGCACTGTACACAATTAAGTTATGTTGATGATGATTTAAGGACATTCTTGGATAAATGACGTAGAAAATCTGAAAAAATGTCAGCGATCGAGGGGTACAGCTAAATTCAACTCCAGGAATGTTTTTGATGACGGAACATTGTTATGACGGAACATTGTTAGAACATGGTTAAAAGCTCAAAAATGTCACTGTAGCAAAATGTGTCCTTTAAAAAAAAACGTTCAAATATATATTTTTCATTGACAGTCACTGACAGCTGGGGTATATTTCTAAAGTAGACAAACTGTGTTTAATCTTGGTATTTGGTATCAAACTGCAACATACATTATTTTCACATTTTGTTCATGGTAAACCGCAATATTAATCTAAATTAAGAGGTCCATTGACTTGCTGTTCAGAACTGTAGAACTGACAGATTTGCGTTTATATGTTTATTATTCCCATGTGACATATTAGAACCCTACATTCATACGTACATTTTTTACACAAGGTAGATAAAAACAGAAATGTTCTGTGCACTCCAGGCTCAAATACTGGACAATGTAGGCTGGACAATATGCATCAATCAAAATTCATTGAGTAAGAAAATGATGAATGAACACCATTTTAACATTAAAAGTTCATAAAAGTGGATTTTGTGTAATATGTCCCCTTTAAGGACTCTCATTTTTATTATATTAATGTTAAATGGTTCAGTTCTGAAGTTTCACAATTATTTTCATAGATGTGGTGAAAGGATTTTAGTCCCTGTTCCACATGTGATATTTGAATGACCTTAATATTACTTCTTTCTGTTAAACTTGTTGCATTAGTGCTCAGCATTGCCCGAAGGTGTAGCAGTTTTCACACATTTAATGGCCCGGTAATGTTTTAAGGTTGAACAGCTGCTGAGCGTCCCGGCCTGTCAGGTCCTGCCTGCAGTGGAAAAGGCAGTGCCTCTGAGCTTCTCTCCATCAGCAGCTGTGTGCAGTGTGTTATTATCTGGATTACACTCTCCTCCGATCCACCTTAATGAGAGGCTGTTATGTGCTTCAGTGGACACAGGTATGGTGCAGTGTGCACATGCACCACTTTGCACTTATATCATTCTGCATGTAATTATTGATATGATGAAATCAGATCATTAGAAACACAATTATCCACACACTGTGCTTTCGTGTTTGCAATAGGGCAGCAAGGTCTGATTAGTTTACCAATCAAATATGCTTTTTTTTTTTTTTTTTGATTGTCATTATATAAAGGCGCTTGAATGTGAGATTTCTGCTCAGGCTGAGTCATAAAACCTCTTCTCACAGCATGACATGTTCTGCAGTCTGTGAATAGTCTAAAATCTCAGATAACGATTATTTAATTACAAAAATTTGTTGGCAGTGATTTCAATAACTCAATATTACAATCAGTTGAGTTAGTTCTTTGTATCCTTTGCCCGTACTTTTACTTTCAGTTTATATTGGTGTATCCTTAGTTACTGTAATAAATACCATGATTTACTTCTGACACAAAAATCAAGTACAATCCTCTCCGTCTGAACCAATTTATGTCAATATAATGTTATTAAATGTAGTACTTAAACCATATAAGTTACAGGCTCTAAACTGCTGAAGAACTAGCCGATGTTAGAATAACCTTTGGAGCAGTACAGTACGAACAGAAAAATAGGAAGTTATTGTTTTCCAGAAGGGACAAACACTAACGCAATCTTTGAAATGTAAAGGTTTGGCCTCTGTGAAGGAAGGATAAAGTTAATGGGAGGGGTTTCTTGATTATAATCATTTTCACTGAGCCTTAAATTGACCTTGGTATCGTTCTACTTTAGCTGTATTGAATGCGTCAGACAACAATGACAGAACACAATTACCCCGGGCCTTCCCTCATAGCCTTCCTGTGCATGTAACATAATCCGCGAGGCATTTGAGGACAGCTATTCTCTAATTCGTAGCGAAATACACTTTAAATTGCCCTGGAGTTTTGGACATTTGCCAGCCATCTTTCGTGTAGACGCAAAGGCTTTCATTTGACTTTATTCTGAGGCCTTGAGTGTTGTGTGTGGCATCTCATACTCACAGCAGCCCGCGTCAATGGACCCTGAGCAGTGGGAAAATCGTGAATGGAAACAGATTGCTTGTTGACATTACTATTTTCTATGTCATTATATTCAGGCTTTAGAAAGTGCCGGGCTCCCACCAAGGCTGCACAATTGCCTGCGGTTTACGGCTAAATTAGGCCCGTATGCCACATTGCAGCTTTCACTTTACATGTCCCTGGTCATAAATAGTCAAGGCTGGTATTTTTAGCTGTCTGTGGGATTGCAAAAGTCTAGTCGATTTTTAAAGTCTATTTATCATTTGGTGCTTGCGGACAGTGCACACAATAATAGGAAGGACTGCGGCGCGAGTAAATCTGGGAGATCCTTTGGGAAAATGTGGAGATGGGATGGTGTGGATTTATTGGGCACATGATTGGCAGATGTAATTCCGGGGGAGACACTATTGTGCAGTGGTTTGAAAATGTGGTGGACGCACAAAGGATTTTCTGGTGGTATTTTTAGGGTTTTTTACACTTTCTGAATTCTACCAAACAAAGTAAGTTACCACTGGTATGGGAAAATGTTGGTAGTGATAACTAGAATACAGAAAACAACATAATAATATAGGCAGTGTCACCAAAAATGAATGATAAAATTGTTTTTCCTTCAATGAAGCAGTATTGGTCTGTTTTGCCATTTTGGTTAATTATTGTTACAGGAGTAGATACCAAAATAAGTATTGTTCAAGTACCATTCATGTAAACCAGACATTGTTCCGGTACCCCCGATGCTTTTTTGAAAGGTAGCCAATCCTGCTGGTTTAGATTCGCTCTACATTTAGGGCAGCTTTAGTCCTATAACTTTGCCTTGTTGCTCACTTAGTCCTAACTTTACTTTACTTTACACGCTGTTATGGATTTGAGCCTTAGGCGTTTAAAGCAGGTCTCTTGTGAAAATACACTGCCAGTAAAAAGCTTTTTTTTCCCCTTTTTCCCCCTTCCTTTTTATTGAAATTAGAAAGTACAATCAGATACAAAAACATTTCATGCTGCCAAATATAAAAAAGAGAGCCACGGTTTCTCAAGAGAGTTGTCTTCGGGTTGACATCAGGAAATGTTGCAAGGCTGGTTTTCCGCGCAGAGACAACAGGGGGCTTCAAACGCCCAGAAAATACATAGCAACATTTGCGATTTTTATTGCTTTGAAACAAACTAGTTTGAGTTTATAAGCGGTTTTCGTGAGTCTCTGAGCCAAGAGCGAATTTTGCCGTTCCAGGTAAAGCTAAAAAACATTAACACGCTAACACTTCCTGCTTCTCTTAGAATAAAGTGCTCTATAAATAGATGCAGAGAAAGCGCTGTGGTCTTATTTTCACTCGAAGTTCACATATATATGCAACACAGATTTTAGTCTTATTATGTGCAAAATCAGGCACATGAAGGAGTTGTTTTTCATGTTTCAAAACAGTAAAAATCTGGTGCAACGCATTTTAACATATTTAACAGCTGTTTGTCTTCTTTCTGTCTTTGTGGAGATCTAATTTTTCTCGTGGGGTTTATCACCGGCTTGTCTCCGTGGAGTTATTGTTTTGCTTGAAATGTTCCACAACATGACATTAAACTTATCTACCTGACATTTATTTTGTAGGTGTTTTCATCGCTAAAAAACATACATTCATACTGTAAATGCAGACACCTCTCCACAGATCTTACCTGTAACTTGGACTTGTACCATCAACAGCCTGCCTCCATGGAGATAGATATGTGTAATGATGTAATGCCATACTGTGACTCATTCTAAGCAAAGCTATACCATCTGCACGCAGACAAGCAGGTGGCAGACCTTCCACTAGAAAAAGTGACATAGCCCACCTTTAAATGCTGGTTCATTACTGTGTTGAACTGGGTTTGTCCTGGTTGTGTGTGGTTAAATTAGTGGTAGAGTCTGGTTAGTTGCAGTTTAATCCTGCTTGGATTAAGTGGTTTGTGGTTTTATCTCAGTTTAGCTCTTGTTTTTTGCTTTTGCTATTGAACTACTGAAATGATACCATAAAAACCAGATGTTTTTTTGTGTGAAAAGTTTGTTAATTGCTCTAGTGAATGGAACTTATCACTGTAGGCATAAATGTGACATTGACCTTTTTAGAGTGTGTGTTAGCATTTGTCCTGCAAAATGAACTGATTGACCCTGGGAGAGAAAAATACGTTTTATATGCAAGAAAGATTTAATTTGTCACTAAGACTGAGTACGTTCGCAGCATGAGGCCTTCACTGCCCAAGGATTTGTCTGTAGTGAATCGATGATGTGTTCAAGGGCAGAGACACGAGGTGGATCAGTGCACACTCACAAGAGTCTCTTTAATTATCAAGACAAACAAGTGTTACACGGGACAGGCTGCTGAGAGGCATGGCTCTGTCCAAAAGCCCATAAAGTTCTTTGATGATAAGAACACAGTTTCTTTTATAAAGGGCTGATAGAACTAAAGGGTGTAAAATGTAGCTGATATGGGGTAAGAAGTCATAGTCATAAAACTAAACAGTCCATTGTACAGCAGTGCCAACAGTCTTCTAACCAAGCATTCTGTACAAATCAACATTTAATAAAAAGGCACAACAAATCAAATTATATATCGCATTTGTAACTGATTTAGGGAAGAGACTGCTCTGTTATGCTGCTCCCACAGCTTGGAGAACTTTTCAAACTGAACTGAAACTTTGTGAGCAGGTTTCTTTGAATGTTTTTTTCTCTGTTTAGAAAAAAAAAACTAAGAGCGAGACACCTATGAACATTGTCTGAGCTTTAAAATCTATTCCTGTTTTTTCTCTTTCAGGTTTTTTTTGTGTGTAAATGTTTTTGTGATTCATGCTGCAGTCCACTTTTAGTCCGGGTCACCTTTGAAAAAGAGATACCTGATTAAATAAAGTTAAAAAAAAAACTAATTTTGATCCCACTGTTTTGCCAGACATAGGCCAGCAGTGGATGGGCATTTCATAAACGTTATAAAATGTTAAGTTTTAAGTTTTAACCTTGTTCATGGTTTATACTGTATATCTGTAATTACTAAGCCTCAAACAAAAACTGGTAAAAAGCTCAATGTCTTCTCTCTTTGCAGAAATCATTTCATTTTTCACAATAGCTTCAGAAAGTGATGCTGTTATTTAAGGTGCAGTTGTTGTCAATTGAAACTTCTTCAAGCCTTAAAATGAATATGGCAAGTTTGTGGAGCCAAACCCTTACATAAAAGGATAGGGCTCAGCATTTGTGTGTCATAAGTTTGGATATTTCTTACAAAAACAGTACATCTCCCATAGAGTTAGACCCCTGCTCTCCATCTGTAATTATGACAGCATCAAATTCTGAAATATGAACACAACCTATTGGGTTATTATCCAATTCTTTATAGAGTATGATAATCCCTAGTGGTTTGCTTCTACAGTTTTATTATTCAAATATTTGGCACACATTTCACACAGACATCACACATTTGTACAACCCAAAGTCAATAGTTACACATTTGTTTTCATAATAAAACAATAACTTTTACAAATGTTTTACAGAAGTGAATTAGCCCTGCAAATTCCAGACGATGTTATTATGGATTAGTGTTATTTTGTCGCTGTCTAACATAATTCATTTAACCATTAGCTAGAGAGCTGCTTAACTCTCTCCACGCTCAGTCTCGTTTCCCTCAGGGAGCAGAAACGGTTAACTACTCCAAACATCATCAATCTTATGTGCTGGCCCCGATCGTTTATGTGCACGCCAAATTGGTAGCTTTAAAAAGGCTTGATGCGGTAATGACTGTGTGTGTCAAACAGGAGTGCCCCGGTGCATCCTGGGAGGGCGAGGGCACGGAGAGGGTGAAGATAACATGCTGAATGGAAAACGGCCAGATTTACCGTGATTTATGGAGCTACTGTTTGCAAGTTATATAAGCTTTGGCATCGCAGTTTTGGTTGGCATCCCGTGTAGTATTTGCGCGACAGATTTACTCCCTCTGCGAGTATCCTAGAGCTGCATTACTTTATTCTGTTAATGTATTTGTGGAAAACGGATAGATCACATAGTTTAATGTAAGAGGTTTTGTTATAGTTTCAATATCTGTCTTCTGTATTTGGTTGACTTACATTTGCAAACATTATTCGTCCACTTTAAAACAAGTGATGGTATTAGGGTTGTCAAAAGATACTGAAACTGATATCATTGTTACTCATTTGAAGGATCAATCGATAGGGAAAAAGCACAAATTTTGACCTTTTCTAAAAACATTTAAAATTATTTTGAGCTTTATGAGAACTAGAACAAGACCACATGGTAACATAAAGAAAGTCATTTTTTTGTGTTGAAAATGACGGTCGGTATCAAGCCTATTCCTTGATATCAAAATCAAGTGTATTTATTTATTTAATAGGGACAATGCACATTAATGAACATCTGTATTAAACAAATGTAAGTATGCTGGATCATAGCAACAAAGTGAATTTACATCCGTAGTCCCAGGGCAGGTAACAAAGCAGTACAGCATTTAAACAGACACTTGGGATATTTGTACAACACAAGAAAATGTTGAAAAGTACATTTTTGGGCAGGGATCACATGCCTTCAGCCACAGTTTAAGTTGAGTTTTAAACTGTAGCAATCTAAGGCACTCCCTCATTTCAAGAAGTAAACAGTTCCAGATCTTACTGGCCCTCACAGAGAGAGTGTGTTGTCCAAATCTGTTCTTTCTGTTTGAAAATGTAGTATTATGACACACTAGCTGGTATTAGTTCAGCTCAGTATCAGACAAATATAGCACTGAGAAGTTCTGTTTACTCTGACCAAAAGCATGATTTGATTTATTCATGAATTCGTTTTCTAACCAGGATTGTACCACAGAGATTTGGAATATCCTTTTCACTCCCAAAGTCAAGGCCTCAAAGGGAACTATATATACTATGTTTTTAGTGGTGGAGGAGGCACACAAAGAACATGCAAAGGACACAGAAAGCAAGCCACGCCCCTGAACTTTTCTCGTTTGCACAAGAACAAAACCAAACAAGACCAGTGGAACACAAATAAAACAGGTAATACAGAAAAACAAGGTACAAACAGAAGAGTAAATTGACAAATTATCATTTCCGTGCTAATATTTTGGCTACAGTTTGTTCCTCAGCTTGTTGCAATGATAGAAACAAACTGGTGGATCAAGTAAAACTCTTACTTCCTGAACTTACAACATTACTTTTTAAATATAGGTAGGTGCACTGTATATGTTTCCCTTTCTGATCTATTTTTACTTGAGCTGTCTGTTCCTCACGTTGCTTTTGCGTAGAAGTCGTGGACCCGAGGAAGCACATTTTCTCGTCTTTCTGCCAGGTCAGAGGTGGCAGCTGGGTTCGCTCGGCCTGACGGGGATCGCGGACTTGTTTGAATACGAGCGGCGGACAATGCGGACCCTGTCATATTGTGTGACGGTCCCCAGCTGCATCTCTGTCTGTGTGAGAGACCATGAGAGACGAGCGCGCACAGGACTGGCTCCAGCGCGATGCCTTTATCATACCATAATGACTAGTCTGGCTGCTTTTAGTGTCAGCCTCAAATTTGATACTGTGTAAGTGTTAGTGGCTGTGGTTGAAGCCCGCACTGCTCTCTGCTGCTTTGTGTAAAAACAGCTGTAATCTTTGGAACGGGCTGCTCAGGGGGAGTTGTGCGAAGCTGGCTCCCACTGTTTCCCCCGCGTGAAACGTGCCGAGCTGCTACTGGACGGAAAGTTGACATGTACCGCCATACGGATAAGTAGTTGGACGATTGGAATCCATTGGCGAAGAGACACAGCGCTCTGTATTTATTTCTGTCATGCTATAACGCGCTCACAGGAATTTGCGTCCCATTGTGGCGGCGGGGTAATTGCTACTGTCTTTTCAAAACAAATATCTTCAAAACAAAGACTAGAGGTGCGTCCTCAAGGACACATGGAAACGTTAGAATGCTATAAAAAGTGTGAAATATCGTCCAAGGCTTAAAAAGATCGTCCGAGTCTCTCTGAATCGAAATGAAAAAGTGCTTTATTAGAAAGTGGGACGGTAAATATCTTGTATATTCAACATGTTGTAGTGTTGTGGTTGTTAACTTAACTCAAATGTTAGTTACTGAGGTTCTGAGTACAGTGCAGTGACTGTTATTGGGATGAGATGTGCCTGTGAATTATTGTCAAGGACAGAAAGAAGTTCAGGTACTACTGGTGCTGAAAAAGAAAGAAAAGCTTGAATGATGAAAGCTTCTATTTTTCCTCAAAGAGCTGGTCTTAGATGGAATTTATGAACATTTTAATATTGTTTTGTCATTGTAATGATTAATGCATGAAAAAGTTAGCGGAAATCCTACCAATAAAGGGCTGAGCTATTGTGATTTTTTTTTGTTTAAAGCGGCAATTTTCTCAAAAACTGACACTTTCTCCACAAACTCCTCTTGTTGGTCGGCCTCTGTCATGCTCTGAGTGATTGACAGGTGGATTTAACCAGTCACAGTGATCTTTCAGAAACAGCAGATGGCTTTAGCTACTTCATAAATGACTAAAGATACTAGGAAAACATGATTTGGGATAAAATTGTGATTTGGCTCTGAGAAAAGGTTGGTATCCAGCCCTAAATATGTCTCAGCCTAATCACAAGACACTCGAACACAAAGATGAATGTTTATTATATCAGCTTTGCATAACAGATTTACTTTGGTCCAAGTCCAACCAAAACGTGTAACTGATTGAATTTGAGAAGCAGTGATGTCTTTCCCGGTCCTAAAATACAAACTGTTTCCCATCTATGCCCCGCCAATTGGCCTTCAGCAATTTTATGAAGGAAACCATAAACACAGTGCAACATTGTTCGTCTTATTTTGGGGCATATACTTAGAATCTTTTACAGTTTCTTGTAAAAGAAGCCTGTCATTATGCTGGATGTGTAAACACAGGGAGTTTTGGTGTCTCTAGGAGCAGTGCTACTTGCCATAACTGAACTTCTGTCTTGTCCCAATAATACTTTGCACTGTGTTGATAGTCGCAGCAGCATTTAGTGGTTTCAATGACCCAATTAATAACTGTAGTATAAGTTGTTATAGTTATAGTTGTTTTGTAGTAGTAGGACTGTGGAATTAATCAAATTTTAAGCAAGATAGAGATTCATTCATTTATCATCAATGAACGCTCCGTGTCATTTTAATCGAGAGGTTTACAGCCAATCTTCTGTCAGTAAAAAGCACGTGTTTTGAAGAAGAAATCAGACTTTGGATGAAGAAATTTGACCATTTTTTGAGGGGTGATTTTTGTTTCAGTTTTTTTATTTAACATAAAAGAACACTGAACAGAAACAAGACAGAGAGAGAGAGAGAGAGAGAGAGCATGCAAACATTTTTACTTCATTTTAATCATGTAGTCCAGCATACTTATCTCATTTGGTCAAAAGTCTGACAAATTAAGTCAGATTGACAATTTTTTTTTCTTCTTTTTTTTAAATAATTATAATAATTTTAGTCCAGTCCTTGATTGTTGGTTCAGTTTGTGTCATCCAGTTTTTTGTATTGCCTTCTTTTCTGCTGCCGAAAGTATGCTCCAAAGGTATCCCTTCACTGAGTCCATGACAGGAGTTTTAAGGCCCAATTGTGATTGCTCAATATTAGGAGATCTTAATAATAATAATTTTTTAAAAGTCTTAAGTGGTAGCAGTGGTAAACGATAGGAATGGGTGGTCCTGTATTGTCCAGTATCGGAAAACAGCCAATATTTGGTATTGGTGATCTTTTTTGTTTGTTTGTTTTCTATAATTGAACTTTCTTACAACATTAAAATTTAAGTTCATTCATTCATTCATTCATTCATTTTCTACCGCTTATTCCCGTTAGGGGTCGCGGGTGACTGGAGCCTATCCCAATGACTTTGGGCCTTAAATTTAAGTTGTTTTAACTTATTTTAAAAATAATAATAAAAAGCAAGCCTGCTTTCCTTTGGTAAGTTTTCTGTATTACACATGAAATATGGCATTATTAGATCATAAAGAACAACACGATTTTAAAACTGGATATTCTCTTAAATAATAATTCTTCCAGGAAGGTTATTGCACTCTTCAGTAGTTGTACTGCAAAACAATGAGTAAAAAAGTAATTCTTGCAAGATTACTCTGTGACTGTGGTTGGTTTTAAAGGAATTTGAATTTATTGGCAAAGTGCCCGTTTATGTTTGTAGAGGCAGTGAAATAGAAGTAGCAGTAGTTGTACTTGTAGAAATATGCTGCAGAACAATTCATAAATAGAACACTTGTAAACAAACAAATACATACACAATGTAAGGGATTTATCTCACAGCAAACAAAAAAATACATCCCTCTTTTTACTAGTGCATTCATTTACATCATTACAATGTTTAAAATGAGTAATTAGTAAATCATTTTACATATTTATATCACTTGCTGCTGTCTCTCTGAACACAAGAGACAGTCTGTCGTGGAGCAGACATCTTTCCGCTCTGGGCGCAGTGACAGCGAGTTAATGTGACTGGATGCTAATCGTCATGTTGTGTTGGAGTTAATCTGAGCCTAAAGGGGAATGCACTGTTGGTCTGTGCCGCTACATCCTCGACAGCCAGCACGCGGGCCAGCCAGAGGAAGCCCGCCAGCCGCATACTTTCCATTAAAGCACTGTAGCACGCGTCTATGTAAAGTCCAGCAACACAAAGAGCTATTGTTGGATATGCAAACAAGCACTTCACTCGTGGCCCTGTGTGCTGCAGCTAATATCATTCAGATGCCAAGACAATAGACAGAAACGCACTCAGGTTTTTCTTTTCTTTTTTTTCCCCTTCATTTCTGTTTTATGCATCACGGAGCACCACTGGACCTGGACGTATCTTAGACAAATACAGGTTTTGGCTCTGAATTCAAATGTAGCAGGCCATAAAGTCAGTTATGAGTTACCGGAATAAAGATTAGGTCCATTGTCAGTGTGCATTTGTACTGAGTTCAGTTCTAGTGCATGTCCATATAAAAGCTCTGCAAAGTATTAAAAGTGAATACTTTTGCTACATTGATGCTAAAACATAGGAAAATATGAAACTTAATCAGATTAATAAAAGGTGTATAAAATAAGCCGCTTAACACAACATTTCCTAGATTTGGGCCATTTTTATTTATCTACCCGGGAAATTAATTGAGCACTTAATAGCAATTTATCCAAAATAATATATTTTTGACTAGTTTAGTAATCAAAAAGTCGTTGGGAACAATACACAGACTTACCAAAATATCATGTGTTGGAAGATGAGGTTTTATAACTCAGAGACAGCAGGAATTACTCTTTTTAATGAAAAAACAATTTTGCTGTCACAAAGAGGTTCTCAAGAGACATTGCTTTATCTTCATTTCGGTCAAATTTTGTAAAAATCTCAGTTATGGGGCTTTTGCAATCCAAAAAAATAATTAGTTGCAGCCCCGCGGGTAGCACACGCATTACAGAACAATAGAACATAATAAATATAAGAATTTTCAAGGAATTTCGATGGAAGACCATTTCTGACAGTAAATTTAAAAATGAAAGCCTCACAGGCAGTCATAATTTAAAACTCACAATAATTGTGAGTTTAAAAGTCAGAATTTCAGGTTTTGAAGTCAGGATTTTGAGTTTTAAAGTCATAATCATAAGTTTGAGTTTTATTTGTAATGTTGTAAGGTTTCAGTGCTTAAAGTTGCACTATGCTACTTTTGCTGGTGAAGAGTTGTCGAAGGGTCTCCTGTTTTGTTTCCATGGAGATTTTTTTTTGCTTTGTTGGGAATGTTCCGCTGAAGGGCATTAAACTTGTCTAGCTCTAGTGATGCCATCGGGTCAATTTTTTCTTTTATTTATTTGTTTGCAATAAATGCCAAATAGATCAGGTAGTTTAATGCCACACGGTAAAACACATGCCAGACAAAGCAATAACGTTTCAGTGGTGACAAGCAGATGGCAGACCCTGAAAAGTTACATAGTGCAGCTTTGAATTATCGGCATTGAGTGTTGCTATTAACAGAAGTGAAGAGAGAAAACGTATCTTGTTTAAATATCTATTCAAAGTAGGGCTGGGCGATATGGCAAAAAATTATTATCATGATTTTCTTGGCGCCAGATCATGACTTCGATTTTATCATGATTCATGTTCACTTTTTAATTTTCTGTTGCCTTTAATAGAGCTGCACCATTTTGGCTAAATATCTAATTGTGATTTTTCTGACCAGTGCGATTGGCGATTAGATTTGCAATGTATCTCTTAATAATAGGATTCTGTTCAAATTCACATTTTAAAACACAATTTTGTCACGTTCAGTTGTGTTTGTCATATTTAAAGACGTCTTTGTCACTTTTAGTCGCATCTTTGTCGTTTTCAGTCGTTTGTCGCCTTTTTGTCGCTTTTGAATGTATTTTTATTGCTCTTGGTCACGCTTTTGTCGCTTTTTCAGAACATGTTTGCACAAATCCAAACTACAGTGTTACATAAACTCATCTGCTCAGAGACTTCAGAGGCTAAACAGCAGGAGAAAACAGCATTAAAGACAGAAACAGTGAATCACGATACGACGGTTTCACAAAAATAGCACACCTGTCACAGGGACGAGCTCACGATTCAATTTTTATCACCATATCGCCCAGGCCTAATTCAAAGTACCGAAAAACTCTTGAGAGTTCAAGTTGGACACAAACATTAAACATAAAACATTGTTGTTTACAAAAATACTGGGATTTGAGCACATTCCAAGACACTGGGGCTCTTCATCCTACTTACTTCATCCTTTTTGTAATCGTATACTGTAAACTCATACCAACTCATTAGCAGCAGTCCAGCGATATCAAAGTGCTATGATGCAAAACTTTCTTCTGGATTATGCAATGGAATTTCTTGCATTATCTGTTCTCCGCTTCAACTCAAAGATGCTCCTCATGTTTTGCGAAGCTTATAACATTTTAAAACCCAGTCTTTGTGAATTATGCCAAGTAAGTTTGTTAATTAAAGTGATCGTTTTCATCGCAGACAGATTAAGTCGGAGAAGTCTGGCACATTTGCTTGGATTTGTGCTTTCTGGCGAGTGAGAGAAAGAAAGAAGCCAAAGTATGCGAGCGAGGAGGCCGGAAGAGCCGCGTCAAACTGTCAAGGACCCAAATGTTTATATAATCTCACCTCTCTCCCTTTTCTGCTGTCCTCCTCCACTCTATCAAGTCTGTCTCTCTCCCTGGTCCACTGATAGTTCCAACAGTGGTCCATTCTTCTACTGCAGATGATATATGCCCTCAGTGGTCCCCCCATGTGACTGGAACTTCCTTTAGAAGCCAAACAGCCTTTTCTCAGTTCCTTCTCCGTAAGTTGTGTTGTGTGTAGAAGGGTGGGCCGGAAGTCAGCTGTCACACCCTGCTCTTGACAGGTTTCCAAATGATTCGCTGGAAATTCCGGTGCACTGTTTTAGAACCTATTTTCAGAATCAGGATTAAGCACATTTTTTCCTGTGTTTTCCCAGTCATGACATCTTACATAACTTTAAGGTGAAGTATATCACTTTTCTTTTGAAGCATACACCGCATATCCATCAGCTTGTCTCCGTGGAGATGTTATTCGCAGTAAGTGCATTAAACATATCTTTTATGGGTACCACTTTATAATAACTACACCTTAATTTGCCTTAACAAAACCTGAGCAAAGACTAAATTCATAATGAGCAAATAGTTAATTAAGAATGATTCCGGCTGAGTGACTGCTTAATTAAGGTTAGAGTTAGGGTTAGGAATTAGAGTTAAGGGTACCACTTTATAATAACTCTACCTTATTTAAGCCTTAACAAAGCATGAACAAAGACTTATTTCATACTGACCAAATAATTTATTAAGCCTGATTCAGGATTAGTTACTGCTTAATTAAGATTAGGGTTAGGGTTAGGGTTAGGGCCAGGAATTTGTGTTAGAGTATTATTAAAGTACTTAATAAGCCGGAATCATTCTTAATAAATCCTTTGTTCACTTTGAATTAAGTCTGTATTCATGCTTTACTTAGGCAAGAATAAGTGTAGTTATTATAAAGTGTTACAGAGTTAAGTAGTAACTGAATCATTCTTAATAGATTCTTTGTTCACTTTGAATTAAGTCTGTATTCATGCTTTACTAAGGCAGGAATAAGTGTAGTTATTATAAAGTGTTACAGAGTTAAGTAGCAACTAAGCCTGAATCATTCTTAATTAGGCCTGTAATGATCATTAATGTATCGACTTATCGTTCAATATATGAAAGCTGGAACAATATTTTTGGGGCTAAATATTTATCGTGGATACAGATTCTTTGCATTTTTTCCTCTTTTTTGTAGTACGACAAGATTTGAGCTGTAGAGAGTTGAAAGAGTGACTTAAATGACTCAATATAAACTAACTAACCACTTATGGATTCTATTGCGCTATTTATTTATTGGAGCGCATGTTTTCTTTATGGTTCCAAGAAAAGGGCTCACTACACTGTTATCCTGCTTTAAGGTGATTGTGTCAGTGCTATAAAGCTGATTCCATAGTATCGTTTATCGTTATATTTTCTGTAGCAATATTTCGTGCTTCAAAATGTGTTATTGTGACAGGCCTATCGTTAATACACTATTTGTTAACTATGTATTAAGTCTTTATTTATGCTTTACTAAGGCAGGAATAAGTGTAGTTATTATAAACTGTGTAGGTGTTTGTATTGATAAAAAGACATTGAAAGACATAAGACATTCCTACTGTGAGTGGGTTCATCTCTCCACAGATCTGACTTGTAATTTCTCTCCATTGCGATTGATAAGCTTAATGCAATTCTTTATAACATTCTGTACAAAGCAGTGTAGGGCTAAGTCGTTTGGTCGATAAATCAGTGGATGGTGTCTTGGTCGACCAAAAATTTTATTAGTCGACTAATGATTTTTGGAGGGATTTTGAAGGCAAACAGCAAAAAGGAGAAAGCAAAAAGTGAGATGTCTTGAGATTTGGCAGTGAATTGTGAGTTTAACCTGCCTTTTTACTGATAAATGCACTGTTTACTAGAGATTTTCTGTATAAATTTGTAATTGCCTCTGTAATCTTGTGGTCTCAGCTGTCTCATTCTATTGTTAAATTTTTTAATTTAGAAACAGAACACACAGAACACGATACAGAGAGGGGGGAAAAAAAGAAAAGAAAAAACCCACAGGCAAGGCAAAACATCCAACAAAATCACAGCACACTCTGTCCTACGTACAATTCCATTTTGTCCAAATTCTGTCCAAAAGGTCGCTCTTCTAATTAAGTCCAAATGTAATCTTTTCCATTTTACAAATCACAATATCAGTCCAGGCTTTGATTGTTGGGGCAGTTTGTGTCATCCATTTTTCTTCCCCGCCGCCAAAAGTATGTTACAAAGGTATATTTAGAGTTTTATTATATCCATGGCCAGAACCAAATACACAGTCGTGAAATGGAGTGGGATGTGGATGTCTGTGCAATACGACAGTCTCAAAACACATGGTAATGATGGGCCACCCGGCAGCCACAGTTTCTCCAGCAGATAGTATTTCCTTGTGAATAGTGAGCACTTTGAGATGGTGTTATGAAAAACATGACAATTTTTTCCAACAGAACTCCCTCCAAACATGTGATTTTGTTGTCCTCCACTGTGAAGTACATATATTTTCCTATTCCTCGTGTCAAAACGAAACTGCCCTCTCTTTCCCGCTTATTTTTGAGAGTATTCTAACTCAAACCACCCTGGGCTGGTTCTAGCTGTAGATACAGGTGAGCTCAGAACATCCTATTTGATTTTTCTCACTACATCAATTCACTAATACCTTTGTTTTGACTATTTACATTTACATTTTGCTACTATACTGCTCTTCCATATCATATACAACGGAAGAGAAAATATCGTAGCCATTTTAACATTGCAAGACCAACATTTAATCACTCTACATCGTTCAGTTTTGCGCAGCGTTTGCCAGTACACAAAATTCTGTTTGCACATTACAATCCTCTTGAGTGGCACGATTTGCAGATTGCTGTTTGGATTTAGGTTTTGTGGCGTTCAAACAGTAATGTGATCAGACAGCACAGAGAGGAATCCCCACGGCTCTAACCAAGCACTGATTAGCTCCTCATAAAGACTTTTCCATGTGGATTGTTCCTGCCAGAAGATTATTACACACAAAAGAAACACAATTCAAAAATCTTTGCTAGCGCTTTGGGACAGTTCCGAGTTGCAAATGTTTTAAACAGTTTCATTTTAGCGCAGATAGATTCATAAACCACCTGCATCCAGCTTTTGCGATACATTGATTATTTAGCAGAGATATGCCACAAGTTGTTGGAAGACATGAAAAAATAGGTATAAGAATATGAAAAACTAGATATATAACATACTAGATATAAAAGAAATAGATCTATAACGACTATAATTCAGCGTTAGTCCTTTTGAACCTCCGTTAACGTCTTTCATCAGACGAAAAGTAGGTCACTGCGCTGTCTTTTATATCTTCCTCCTATACACCCATGCTTTACATTTCTATACGGTAACATGATTTATTCTGTATGCATAGAGAAGGAATGGAAAGCTCTGCAGTAAAGCCATCAGACCTCTAATCACAAAACAAGGCGGCGTGCACAGGAGCTCGGGGTCCCATCTGTCCCATAAAGGAGCTACCGCTGGCAGATGCCTTCAGCGTGCAGTTTTATGGAGGGCATCGGGGCCAAGCGCATTCAGACATGTGTTTTCAAGCACAGGGAGAAGAGACGACCTGGAGCTACAGACCCAGACTACAGCTATTGGCAGGTTCACTCAGAGGTGTCATGATGAGGACAGACGCCAAGGAAAAAGACCCAGGATTTCTGCTAGTAAACATTACGACTAATTGAACCAAGGGAAATATGCTTATTGGGAAAGTAGCTCAGTTATGAAAGTGAATGTCAAATTAGAGATAGGAGAGGTAGATATTATTGGAATTGTTGATTTGGAAATAGCTTACTAGACATTTGAATACCTTGTTTGTTGTCTATAACAGAAAACAAAACAAAAATGCTGCAGAAAAAGCATACTGAAAATAAAAATAACCGAAACTTTCTTGTAATTTTCCAGCAAAGTGATAATACTGCGCTATTGGGTTAAATTTTACAGTCCACAATAAGTACTGGGTAGATGAAAATAAAATAGTCTACATATTGTCTTTGGGCTAATCTGGAATAAACAAAAGTCATTCATTTTTGTCAATACTAACTCATACATCCAATCCAGTACTGATGTTCCAAACTTTCATCAGTCATATTCATTTTTGTTGAAACAGAAAATGAGGAAACGGAAATGTATTGCAGTCACATTGTGGTGGTGTCTATCAAGGGTTTAGAGTGACAATTAAAGGTGCTGTACCTGATATTTACTGTTTTGAAACGTTAAAAACAGAACTAGTTCATGTGCTAGTTCAAAGTGTAATAAAATTTGTTTTGTGAAAGCATTTATTTGGATGAAAATGAGACCACAGCTCATTCTCTGCATCTATTTATAGAGCGTTTTATTCCACAAGAAGCAGGAAGTGTGCCTTTAGGATGCTAATGTTTGTTAACTTTACCCGGGAAGGCAAAACTCGGTCTGGGCATTAAAAGTATATATTTATGTATTATAAACTCATTGTGGTGAATATTTAGGGTGCTGGGACTGCATTAGTAAACTGAGCAGTGCACGTGACTCCTGTAAAGTGTTTAACCCCTCACCATGCGAGCCTGCTGACTAAAATTAATCCCAATTCAAACTGGAGCTGTTTCTGAACCCTTTGGAGCACATTGGCTGGACTCTTTGTGAAGCTGAGACTCTGTAGCTTTGGTCTCCAGTGTCTGATTTACTCTGATTACACTTGGAAACCCGCTCTGCTCAGAGGAAAATCAGATGTTAAATTCTGTCTAGTTTTCCTTTGTTGAATATATGAAGCGGTAAAGCTGGTGTCTGTGGAGGTAGGACGCGATTGACACTAGTATTGGCATTTGAGTTTTGACAATTCGTCTTTCAAAGTTGAAGCGAATTTGACAAAAAATGTGTTTTAGGGACTTGTAATAAAGTAAAAAACAAAAAAAACCAAGTCCAGGCGGAATTCATATAAAAGTCCTATTAAATTGTTCTGAATTTCAATGTAGTTTTACATTTGAGTACGAACGGACTCTAAATCATTCTAGAATGATTGGTTAATGTGACTGGAAATAAGAGGGTTGCAGCTTTCTTTTATCAGATAGTGGAGAAAATGGAATAAATTAAGAGAAACTTCAATGTCCCAGCGATAGGAAACAGTAAAAATCAGGTAGAGCACCTTTAAGCGTTTGCCCACCTAACTTCACACGTGCAGTAAGTATGATCGACATAACTTCTGCCAAATCAAACTGTGAACTGTTCATATTGCGTTGGGATTATTGCATATTACAACAATAAAACCCTCGTGTTGTTTTTCTCATGTTTTCGTGCATTCTTTATCTCCCAGCTTGCTAACATTGTCGCCTGACGTAAGACCTCCACTCCACACGTGTTTGCAGTTTCATATCTGTATGGTTTTCATTTAAGAAAGTGCGATGAATCTCCGAGGGCGCACTCCTGGGATGTCCATTTCCTTGTACCAAGAGGATGAGTCAACTCTGGGAGGTGTTCTTTTCTCTGGAATTGCAAAAGACGATTTTTATTTTCTTACTTTAAAATCAATTATTGGATTACTGCTGTTTTATGAAGACAGAATGGCGTGCTTTTGTGTATAACCTCAGTATTATTTCATATTTGCACCTCACTGTTATGTTTTTATAAGTAGCCGCAGCATTAGGCGTCTTACCCAACTGTGAATTTGGCAACCTTTGGATAATGAGTGAAGTGGGAGCAGCAACTTTCCCATGAAGCACACCACGTGCATTATCTTGGCTCAGATAGGTTCATCCAAGAGCTTTGTGGAGGATATCATATGGTCTTACTCCGGTGCTTTTGTGAACAAGTAATATCTTGCTCCAGCCCCCTCCCCCTCGTCTGTGTCTGCCTGCACTGCACACACCTTCACTGCCGTTTCATCTTTTCCACCTGCAGCCTGGACCTGCCCATTCATCAAGTAGATCCCTGCCTCCTCCTCCTCAGCTTATCATGATTTACTGTGTTTAGATTCACTCTCGTACTCCTGCAATGCATTAGGGCTACATGGAACAGCCTGTAAAGTAAAGAAGGTTTCAGTCATGGGAACATGTGCTGAAATGTTTATAACTACCTTTGTTGATATAGTTCCGAATATTGCCAAAACCTTTTTTTGACCTTACATTTTGTTGGGCAGTAAGATCGGGTAGAAAGAATAGATTTCCCCATTGATTTCTTCTCTTTTGGGTTGTTTTCAAGTCTATTGTGCTACTTCCAGATGTGCAAAATGAATTGTGAAAGCTAACACCAGCTCAAACTGTTTGGCCAATAGATGTGCTGTTAATTAATGGTGGTACTAGTCGAATTGTGGGTTTAATTAAGTCATGTGCTACATTAAAGACCACAGCAATTGTTAAAAAAAACCTAATGGCAGAAAGGTATTATGATTTTAATGAAAAGAGGTCAACATCAATCAACCAAAGAAATTACAGTGATATTAGCCTTTGTGGATTAACATGTTGCAGGTTTTATTGTTGATTTAAATACTATTACCCATAAGATATTGTGTATGAAAGTGGAAAGCAATGGCATTAAGGGAGTGGTGTTGGAAGGACGAAAAAAATTACATGGAAAAATTTGAATCAGTATAGATAGATGGCCAACTATAAATCAACATGCCTGTACTTTTCCATTGGTGTGCCACAAGGGTCAGTATTGGCCCCAAAGCATTTTTTGTTTGGTTTCCATTATTTGTTGACAACATCATTATTCATGAAAAATACTTCAAACAACCGATGAACCAAAATTAGTCCTTTCTGGCAATGGTTAAATAAATTATTATCTGCAAGTAAATTCTTGTAATCTTGTAGTTCTATCTTGTTTATCAAATGTATCCGCCCTTGGACCAAGTCGCAGAAGTGGACATCTTCCAACTATGATGCGATCAAAAGAGGAATGTGACTTAAATGACAACATAATTAAACCCAGACAATGGGTTACACAACTTATAAATGTCTTAGCTTTCACTTTATTGTGTCATTTATCAATCCATTGGCTAGGGAGGGGTACAGATGATCTTTCCTGAATTTGCTTGAGTCCAAGATTCTTTAGAAGGATATGAAGAAAGCAGGCGCTGGTGACATGCAAAGCTAAAAGTCTTGTAGCTTCAGGTTAACGAGTAAAATATGTGAAAATGAGAAATGTTTTTTGTCTCAATATGGCGTGTCACAATAACATCCTGCTTTGTGACTGACCCTGCGCTAAATTAAAGATATTTGACTTTCACAGCTAACAGATTTTCTTTCCTTTTCATCCAAATTGAGGCAGAAGCAACAACAACAGAAATGTCCGGTAAAGCTCCCTAGTGTATGGTTTTAATTACACTTAGTCCGGATTGAATAGGGTGGTCACATATATTTGTACAATAGGCTCCATTGAGGTACAGCGCTGGTGCAGTAACAGTACAATCCAATAGGAGGGTTGTGTCAATATTTGCCGTGAACTTTGCACGCTTCTGATAAAATGGAGGATTCATTCTATATTTTGCACTGCAGCTTGTGTATGTGGAGCAAAACTTATACCTGCACACAATAGTTTGCTGTGTTCAGTACAATTTTTGAATTTTGTCATATTTTAACCTTCTATGTAAACCTTCATATTTGTCAATAAATAATGTTAGTGTTCCAAGGTGAAATGTGAAGTACTTCTGCTTAGTAAATTAGCAAATGAAACAATGTAAAGGCATCTTTCCATAAGACCGGTACGAGGAGGAACGATGGGGTCATGGTGTTTCCACTGCACAAAAGTGAACCAGGAAAGGGGGCCATGAGAGGTACTAGTTCCGAGTGCGAGCTCTTTAGATCGAACTGGTTTAGAGATAGATGATTGGACAAGAAAGAACGTAAACTCAGGTGAGAACAAAATGGCAAAAAGTCAATATAAAGAAAAAAAAAATCCTTCACCAAACGCTGATTTGATTTACTGTGAAAAACGCCGTATTACAATTCAGCTATAATATAGATTTTATTTCTGAAGAAAACATTAGTAATGTTTGGGTGACGTCATCTGCTCACGAAGCTGAACCTCTGCACGGAAGCGGTCTGGGGGATCAGGTCTAATCATCAGCTTGAGGATTTTGCCAAGTGTGCATGTTTTAGATTTAATTGTAAAGTCAATTTAACACGGGAGGTTCATCCATTAATGTTGTTATATATGTATATATATATATATATATAGAACAATTTATTTTATCTATTTTTTTTCTTACTTACTAGCTATCATTTTGTCACCTCCAGTGTACAAGCAACCCATTATGTGGTATAGTTTTCTGTACTGACTGGGTATATTTACATGTTTGGATAAAGACAGCAAACAGGTCCCAACCATTCTTAGATAACTTACTTCGCATTTATCGGAAAACTGTTATTGATATCTTGTCTCTTTAATTTTCACTCATTTTAACTATGGAGAAAAAACATGACATAATATAACCGTTTGAATGCGGCATGGTGGCACAATTGCACATCTGAGCATTGCTTCATTTGTGTGGCTGATTAGAAGATCTCATGGGGGACTCTTTCTGGGCTCACAGCTGGTTGCCATTAGTTTGTCAGCTCCTGCAGCGTGGGAGTTGACATATCATTGTGATTATATGTTTACCATGTTTTGTGTAAGGTCGCTTTCACCAGAGCCATATAACATTCCCGTTCCAGCTGCTGCGCATCCCAAGAACGCGACAATTTCACAATATTTAGAAAATATATAAAAGCGCTACACTGGATTTTTCACTTTGGAAGCAAGGGAGCACTAACAGTACAGTAAATTGGATACTTTGCATGTTTTAGCTGGGGATGCTTTACGAGTTTGCTTTACGAGTTTGCTCTCTCAGCACTATGTTGACATATGCCCAGAGAGTGTATAAATGTCTTTTATTGCTTGAATACATCGCTCTAGGTTTATTTCTGCACCACACCCAGCTCTGCTAGAATAATGTCTGCAAATCAAGAGCAGCTAAGGGTGCAGTGTGACTTGTTGTGTAAAGAAATGAATGTGCGTTAACACCAAATTCTTGACCGCTCAAGCAGTTGACAAAGGTTGTGGTTCGTTCTAGTTGTTGAGGAATGAATATCAGAAAGAAGAACTTGTTGATATGTTATCGGCTTTGATGGAGAACATTTTTTATCATGCTCTGCCATTATTTGGTAACTACTCCGTGACTTAACCAAAGCCTTTAATGAGACTTTAATCAACGAGTTTACAAAATAAGTCAATAATGGACCAGTGAGATGAAAATATTTGGGGTGAATCATTGTAAGAATGGCATGTTTGACTTTTGTATCATTACTCATTTGTTATATGCACGTTTTCAACACTGACAGAACAAATAACAGAAAACAGACCTACTTCCTTTGCACAATGTTTAAAGGTGGACTACATAACCTTTCTCCACGTGTTCCACAGTATACTGGCATTAAACATATCTATCTCTCATCACAAGTGTTTTTAATCCTCAAAAATAAGTTTAAAAACATGCATTGTTAATGTCAGCTGGATCACCACTCCACACTCTGACCTGTAACTTGACCTTTTCAGGAAGATCGTCCTGAAAAGTTACATAGTTCACCTTTTAAATACAAAGAAATGTGCTAATGCTCTCTACAACATTTGTGACCTGACAGGCAAATGCATCCCATTTTAGGGACATATTATGTAAAATCAACTTTTACGAGCTCTTACCAGGTTATAATTGTCTTACCGGATGATTATTACTTACTCAGAGTTGTATTTGATTGATTTATTTATGCATGTTTGAGTTCTGTATTCCCATTTTCACCTTTCCTGTCTATTCTAGAAATTCTTCAGGTCATACATGTGAGGTTGAAAAAGTCACGTAACAAATTTTCAACAATAAAAACACAAGAAGGCGCCTTTCAGTTGTGCCATTTTAAATCATTATTGTAGTAAGATAATACTGTACACACCAATGTTTTTAATGCTAAATCGCTGAAAGCGCATAACACTTCTTTAAATGTTCTGCAACTCACTTTACTTTGTTTGACAAACTGTTAAGTTCCAATGCTGTTTCCATGTTTTCCCATCACACCGGAGAGTACATGGAAAACTTGTATCCTCAGCCAGTACTTGCTTTCAGCCCGTTGCCTTAACAACAGAAGGAAAGTTCCCCTCAGCGCACACACACGCCCTCCTCCCTCCCCTTTTCCCAGAGCCTGCCCTTTTTAGGCTGTTCCTCTTTTTTCCATGTGAAAGGGGGGATAGTATGACAGATTTTCCTGCTCCTTGTGGATTGGATTGGAGCTCGTAGAAGCGAAGGGGGGAAAAAACTCCACTCCAACTTTGAAAGGAAGTCACCACCTCTTCCAAACTCTCAGTGTACACACACGCTCGTGAGGACGGGACCACAGCAGCAACACAGAGTCAACAGTGAAACGGGCTACTCATAATGCTGTGTTTCTTTTTGAATTTGGAGGGAAAAATGGGCAGGGATATTTGACATTTGCCTTGGGGCTGCCTCTGTGGATACAAGAGCTTTTTGTCATTTCAGACTGGTGAGTTTTAACACACTTTCTAAACTACATAGTTGCACTTGTATTTGGTCCAACTGTTGATAGTTCTTTGACTGTTTCTTTGAACTTTTCTGACAATCTACAATATTAGTGTTCATTCATTTCAACTCAAAAATTAACCTGCTAGCTTATTCACCATTCATTTCATGTTCAACTTGTGTTTTCATGTGCTGATACGGACTCGTTTGGTTTGAATCCCAAATAAAAAACATCCTACTGTTGCTGACAACCTTTGACCAAGCTGCATACTTAAAATTGTAGTCATTCTAAATTAAGTACACGTTTGGGATTGCTATTGCCAAAGTGTAGCTGATGCTGTGCTTGCACTGTCGTCCAGACAGGATGAGAGAGGCTGGCTTTCCGGTGCAGCTGTACCATTTGGCAAAGCTCAATTAATTAGTTGTCACCTCGCTGCGTTCAAATCAAACATCCTGCTCTTTCCTCTGTTATGGTCAAAACAATAACGCTTGTGTGACGTGCAATTAAAAGTAGAGTGCTGCTTTGCCTTCGTGGAAATGTTTTTTTGCCTTTCATGTTCCACAGTATGACATTTGTCTACCACCACAAAGTCAATCAGTTATCGGCGCAAGGTTACAAGGTTAAGTTACAGGTCAGATCTGTGGCGAGGCGACTTTGCTCAGAGTCAGAATGTCTTTTTAAACGCGCTTTTGTGCAATAAAATAACACCTGTAATTGGAAAAAAAAACACAAGATTCAGTTGAATGCCTAATGAATATTCCAAAGCAATAACATCTCCATGGATAAAAACATTTGGTGCACTATCCTCAGTCAGAAAAGTTACATACCTTTAAAGACATGTGAGGCCAAAGACGTCATTGGGATTTGCAATGTACACATGGTGCATATGGTTTGGTTTTGGCCACACAGAACAGCAGCTGACCATATGCTTCAGTATGTTTCTCCAAGGCTCCTCCAGATCTGTAAAACATCATGATAATCAAAGTCAATACGATATGGTAACATTGGGTTTAGCTTAGATTTGAAGTGTCAGTTATTCTCACCCGTTGGTTTTGGACGCAAATGGTTGTTGCGTGCTGCGTTTATAACTTAAAAATATTGCTGCACCGCATATGTTTTCTGGTGGAGCATCTGCCACCTGAAGATGTTACTGCATTGCCTAGAAATGTTCCACAGTATGGCATTGTACTCATCGAGACAAGCTGGTGACGCTGCCAGGCCAAGGTACATGTCAGATCTGTGGAGATTCAAGCCTTGTCTCAGTACAAATGCATGTTTTTCAAGGTGATTTTTGGCAGTAAAAGTATCTGTCAATTGAAAGAATGCAAGATACCAATATTACAGGCAAAGCAATAGCATCTCCATGGCAACAAGCAGAGGGCAGACCCTCCACCACACAAGTCACATGGTGCACCTTTAACTAAGAAAAAAAAAAAACAACATGAAATAAATTTGATTCTGAAGAAAGTTTGTAATCATGGACTTAAATTGGTGACTACTGACCTGTCTGATTGTGCTTATCATTCACATTGAATGTTAGAGTGAATAATTAAAGTGCATATGACAGGTTTACAACTTTATTTGTTGTATTAATACATGTTTTAAATATAAATGATAGTTCTGTACCAAACAAGTAGCTGTTTGTGGAGAAAAGTTGAAGAATGTTTTGAAAATTAGAGGAAGTAGTTACAAATTGATGACATCACAAGGATATGCACAATTCACACAAAATAAGCAACTTTCTTTTGACCTTTTAAACATTAATTCAACAAAATAAAGGTGTTGACATGTTTTTTTAATTTGTCAAAAAAACAAACAACAAAAAAACGTGACATTAGATAAGTTTAAGCTCAGTGTACAGTGTGGTTGCAAAGCAATATCCCAGTGTCACGTCATCATTTACAACCAGGAAGTAAAGCCCTGTCATTGGCACTTCTCTTCATTGCAAGTTCCCTAAGAATATGACTTCCTCTACATCTTCCCTGAACAAAGGTTGTTGTTTTCTTTACTCAATGCTTTCCTTTATTGGCTGTATTTGCATCAGTTGAGAAGCATGCAGGTCTTGGTATGTTGGTGCTGTATACCCTCAGTTCTGGATGGCCAACTTTGCCATTACTATCAAGGCGAGACACTACAGGCAATTTCTTTTCCATTTTATTGTTTTTTGCTCAGTTTGCTTTCTCAACATATAGGCTTTCATGTAGAAACAATAATCCAGTCCAATCTACTCCTAAAGATGGTTTATTACTTAATTGAATCAACTTCATCCATAAATTTATATGAGACATTGTAACTTTAAAGGCAGACTTTGCCATTTTTCTTCCATAGTGACATAAATAACACCACTTAAATTAGCACATACTCACACCAAATTGCACAATCTTGTACTTAACAAGATATTGATGAAACATATTGATTTGTTGATATTTAATTTTAAGGCTGATTTATTGACGTTTTAAGAAGATTAGGCTAAATTTGCATTTTTAGGCCAATGTTCAGTCAGGTCTAGTTTATGCAAAAAAAAGATTTTGGCACAGTTTTGGCTGTTTTTACACATAAAATGTGTTATTTGCATATGAAAACATTACATAATGAAAAACTTGTAAAACATTTTTTTCTTACATAAATGTGAGTAAACTACAGGAGAAGTTTTAGATTCAAGATTATTTCCTATTCACCCGTAGTGTCTCACTGTAACTTCTTTTTGCAGACTCCTAAACTACAGACACATTTGTGTCTGCGCTCCTAAAACTCCGTTGAAATTTTCTCTGCACATTCTTACCAAGTCTGCATTTCATTTCCCAAAGTGTGTGCTTGCCTGCAACCCTCCATCCTTATCAGGGCGAGACCGAGGTGGAGGCTGCACCGAAGCGAGCCAACTCTCCGGGGTCTCTTTCAATTTGCGCTATCTGAGTGGGCCGGCAACACTTGAGCTGTGCCTGTTTAAGTCCATCAGATAACCCCGCGCTGGAGAAGTGTGAATGCTTAACTAAGTAGCCCCTCCAAGACCTCGATTTAACCACAGTGATCTGACTCTTAAACGACCCCTGCTTTGTCCCCCCAAGCCCCCCGACCTTACTTATCAGGCGACTTGTCCTATCTGTCCCGAGGATGGTGGTTAACCTTCTGTGTTTACTCAAAGGTCAGAGGTCAGACGCTCGTTTTAGCTTCCTGTCTCGACTCCCATGGTGCCAATCTGTTAGCGAGGGAGAGACAGGGGAGGTTGAGCGTGGTCCACAAGACGAATGGTTTTGACCTATAGTATTGCAAACATAATCAAACAGAACAACCACAAGAGCCTCCCCAAACCGCAGACTGGACTCACGGTGACGCTTGCCGGCGTTTTTATCAACTCCATCAGCACACAATATCTATCTAAATTAGACGTGTGTTTTCTTAGTAAGTAAATACTGCAAAAGAATATTGTCTTAAGAGGCCGTATCCCCACCTCACCCAAACTAATGGTGTTTTCTATTCTGTTCTCCCAAGATAGACGACTATTAGTTTAATGTAAGCTACGTCATGTCCTGTAACTTATTGTTTTTTAGTTTATATTTAGACTTGCATACGCTGTACCTAATTTCGTTTACTCTCAAAACAAGGGAAAAACAGACATCCTAAATGGTTTGCAGTGGTTGAAATGTATTTCTCAGTTTCTGTATGCATTCTGAGCACTAATTATTCGCCGAGATGAGTTTAACTTGGTTGGTTCTTGGTTTGGTCCGATTATGCTTTAGAATTATATGCAGACAGAGCCGCTTCTACAATGTACCTGTTCTGGGGCGAAACAAATTATGCTTACTTTACTGGGAAACAAATAATCAAGATCTTTCCCCGCATTATATTGATCTGTCTCGATTTTGCTTTCAGTTTTACTTTGTCTTTTTATGACCAAATATGTGTTGATTTCCTGAAACTATACTAGACTTTTAATCAGTCCCTAGTCTTACCTAATCTTATTTCTTCCTCTAAAGACAATCCTCTGCCCCAAACCACACTTTTACAGACAGAGGATTAGCTATGTACCTCTCGATTAAAAAACCCAACCAAATCATTGGCGATTAGACATGTCTGAATCTCGATCAGCCTTTTGATTAATTGACCAGCCCTATTATTACATGAAAAACATTGGTACTGTCCTTTTAAGGTGTTGTAGATGTTTTGCCAACTAAATAACCAAAACTGACTACTGCCAAAGCTCTTGACTCCATCTTGTGTTGTATTTGTGATATAACAGTACCGTTTACATTGCATTTAAAACTGTCATTTTCATTTAAATCAGAATATATAACAGCTTAACAATGGTTGAGAAACACTATTCTACTGTGTGAAGCAGGGAATTCTGGTAATCTTATCAGTGTTTGTTTACGTAAACCTTAGGGGACTGTTTTGGGCAAATCAATGCACACCTATCTGACCTTTTAACCCCCTATACTTCCCTTCACATATCTAAGTGTCTTCACGCCTGACCACGCTGTATCTACCTCCCGAAGCAGCATCTTTTTCAACAAGAATCCTGGGAACAATTGATGAGCAGGACTTTCAAACAACACGATAATGGTGTTTATTGCACATATTCGGTCACTGACACTACGGTCTGGAGGCCAGAGATCAGCAGAGAATCAGCTGATCCCTTTGAACATCAGCATCACCCCCAGCCATTCCACAGCCAACACAGCAGCCCATTCAAACAAGCCAGACACTTATCTACAAAGACTTATATGAGGCAATGGGCAAAGTATTTGTTTAGTTTTGTCCATCGCACAAATAGGGAATTTTAGGTCGAACGACTAATACTGTTATAATCGATTTAGGATAACAAAAGAAGGCAAATTAGATGACAAAATTACTGGTAGTTAATAGTTTGACTTGCTAATATCAAAGTAACATACATACTTCTTTTCACCAAGCACCACCTCAGATAATATTTTGCTTTGTGAGTATCATCAGATCTAAAACTGGACAATGTCAGGCGTAAATTTAGGCAAAACAAAGACTAAAAAGGTGTAAAATGCGACTAAACCATAAAGTAGTTACAAATAATGACACAAACATTATTAGATATGTCTCTTACTTATTTTACTTATATTGAATTCCATCCTGTACATATCACTGATTAACTAAAGAAAAAAAAAACATTTCTAGTGTTGAAGTATACATTTTACAGAAAAAAAGAACATTTCAAATAACCAAAAAAAAGCTATTATTGACCCCTTGGCAGAAAAAACAAACTGCCTTATTCTTACACGCTAACATAACAACTTGGATTAATAAACTGTCTCACAATTTGTATTCACTGGCTTGAGTTTGTGCAGCCTGGATAAGCTCACAAAGACGTTTGACAGACTGAATGATCTGCTTAACCTTACAAAGCACACTGATATATTTATATGTCACTAGAAACCTAACTAGGAAAACAAACACATGAACTTATGGACTACAACAGAAAATATTTCAGCTAAGAAATCCCAAATGTGCTATTGTATTGAGTGAGCCGATCCGGTGTTTTCATAGTATAGCCTGCCAATGGTAAGACAAGCAAAAAAACTATCCAAATGCATTATAAAGGATTTGCACTGTCCCGGCAGAACATTCCTGGCTGAGATATGGTGTCTAAGGTTTCGACGTTCTGCAGGTGATGATTGGTCATTGACAAAGTATACACGAAACACTGTCAGTTGTATGCCTTTAATACGTCCAGCTGGGATTTTTTTAGCTGGATTATATTGCTCGTATGGTAGACATATTATGCTAAATCAACTTTTAAGAGTTTTTACCCACTCGAAGATGTATTTAGACTGATTCTGGCATGTTTGAGTAATATTTTTCTCCTGCAATCAAGATGCCATTGCTCAGAAAATCTCAGTTTTTTCCTCCTCTTTACTTCCTTCTCCAATTTTTTATTTTTTTTTTCTTCTTAAGGCAAGGCGCTACAGGCAATTTCTTTTTTGTTTTTTTGGTCAGTTTGCTCTCTCAACATAAAGGCTTTCATGTGGAAACAATAAACTTGTCCAGTGTGCTCCTAAAGATGTTTTATTATTTCATTTAATCCACTAAATAAGGTATCCAAAATCTCCTCTGTAAATGTTCCTGTTACAAATATGTGTACAAAATGAACCATGAAATTTAAACCTGGTTCTGTCAATTTTTCAGATTGAAATGTCCCAAATATGTGCAATCTTGACTGTTTTTACACATAAAATGCCTTATTTTATATGAAAACATTCCATAATGAAAAACGTGTAATACATTTTAGGAGAAGTTTCACATGGATAACTTTAAATTTAAGATTTTTTACTATTCACCTGGAGTGTCTTGCCTTAAATGTTCGTATTGCAAAGGGGCAGGCGGAAATCATCTTTGCAGTCGTTTTAGAGCAATATTTTGGTATAAAATGTACAAAATATAAAATCATGATACACATATTTCATATATATATATATATATATATATATATATATATATATATATATATATATATATATATATATATATATATATATATATATATATATATATAACAGACAAACGCAAGAGCAATATATCTTCTATTACACATCACTCTTTGTTCTAGAAACGCTTCCAAAACCTAGTCTGGAAGTTCAACCTTATCATTCAATCAATTTAAGAAAACAGAAATCAGCTTTGTTTTGAATAATGTGTAGGATCAATTCAATTTCTCGATTTGTATAATATAATTGGCCAGATTTTATAGCTCTTTTGCTGAGTTCTATTCAACAAAACAGGTCTAAATGCTTCTCTAAAGTAACACCCCATACATGGTGTCCATTTTTATCCAAGCAACCAACAGTAATACCTTTCCAGCGGTCTGAACTTTTTCATCAACTCAACGATACATTCCACGCAGTCAGTCATGGCGAGGGCACACTTAAGTTCTTATGAAGAGCCGTAATCCAATGGGCTGGTGTAATTGGTACAGTATGTGGCGCATGTACAGTATATTACGGCGCCCAGATCAATGAACGTGAGCGGTCCCAGCTCTGCTTTTGGAGCCTGCAGTTTGGGATGAAACCTAACCCCTTTGCTCCTCGGAGAATGAACGATGAAGGATGCTCACATGAATCAGCATCAAGGCACGGGAACGAACAACAAACGACAAGCGCAGCGATTTAGTGGATTGGTTTTGTCAGCAATGCATGGGCCTACCGCTACTGCCTCGACACCGCCCCATTTTCTGAACAGTTTGCTATGATAACGTGCGTCTAAAAACTGGATAAGTCCTCTTTGATTTACATATAAGCAGTGACTCACCTCAAGAACGCATCTGGCAGCCATTAACCACTTGCCTTAACCCCAAAGCTCCGTCCCGTATCTACATTACCCTCTTATTACCTGCTGCTTCCCACAAATCTAGCTCTTCGTGGGATAGAACAGATAGACGGTCCCCCGTGGTTCACTTCTTATGAGGCAAAGATTCAAAAAAGATGATTTCAGGCAAGCACCACTTTTCGGAATAACAAACAACCTTTTCTTTGTCAGAAAAAGTGTAATATCTCGAGGTTAAATAGCACTTTGATTCCGTGAGCTCCCCTGGTAATAATCCTGGCCTTGAAAGCCAAACTGCTGTTGTTCATTGAGCTGAAATAAAAAGCTGTTGCCAAGAGCCAGTGCACATTAACAGAGTGTTCTTTAGTTTGATATCAACAGTAAAACATTCAGAAAGCTTGGATTAGGAAATGCTAGTTAAAGTTTGATCGGACAATGCGGCTTTCAGGAGTTATACACAGTGGGGGGAAAGTGTTAAGGCTTGACAGGTTCAGTAACTTGGGTTGAGCGCTTGCAGCTGGTATTTTACACTTCAGCAAGGTCAGGCATGGTTCATAGGGGTTTAGTATTACTCCAATAAAGCACATGTCAGAGCATTTTACACCAGAGAAAAGTTAAATATCGAATGAGTTTATGCCACCAACATTTTAGGCATGTACGTTGTTGCGATTGGTACAAAAAGGGTTCCCAAAATATCTTACATTAATCTTACTCTTACATTAACTGGTAACATTTGACAATGTGTACGTTCTTACTTTCATAGGACTTACTTTTATTTAGATATTATGAATTTGTATCCTCTAATACAGCGCTATTTAATTTTTCAACATTTCTTGAAGGCCAGAGTTTTTGGAGGGCCATAGTCTCTGGGCTGAATGTGCATAACACGTCAACCCTTTATCAGATTTGGGTCACACAAAATATCTACTTTGTTGAATGCACACATTTCAGTAATGATCAAATAAATATTGCACTATTGGACTTTTGTGGAAAATGCTTTACCAAATGCATCTACAAATTATGATCAAGTACTGAACCAGATCTAGGACTTGATACCAATCAGGTCAGAACCAGGACTACCTCAGAATCAGACCAGGTTTAAACCAGAGTCAAATTAACCAATCTAAAGCAGAATTAAATGAGGACTAAGGACCAAAAAAGTATTACTTTTAGTACTAATAGGACTAACCAAGAATTAAACCAGTAAACAGGAGAAAATATATACATGTGTATGTATATATATATATATATATATATATATATATATATATATATATATATATATATATATATATATATATATATATATAATATTTGGAAGATCAGTTGTGGGCTGGATCAGATCTTTTGGAGGGCCTGATTTAACCCAGGGCCGCAAGTTAGACCTACTAATTAGCATGTACACATGTATTTAATTAACTAATTGACCTTTTTGGATTGCTAAACAATCACAATTGCCAAATGTAAAGAATCTCATAGTTGCACCGACAATATTTGCCACAAATTTACCAATTTTTAAAAAAAACATACTCTTTTGGTAATGCTGTGGTAGGTAGTGTGCCGTGGTATCTTTTCAACCAAAAAAACGTGTCACAACTCAAAAGAGGGTGATAAACACTTAAATGAATGAATGAATGCACAAGTTAAAAGGGAATGCATCACATAATGTATTATGTAACTGGCCATAGTTGAATTGCAGTTGAATTGATGGATAAATGTATTATTCAGAGCTAAAACTTCACTAAGTTGTTTGATCTTGTGTGCAGTGCCATCAAATGATAGCAGTTTTGGACCCACGAGACTGGGTCCACAAGAACGAGACAAGATTTTGACAAAATGTTTGGCCTTTGATTTGTTTTATTTCATATTTTAGCGGTCATTGTACTGTTTCTTTGTAACTACAGCCTCTAAAGAGATGTAACTTAACAAGCCAAATGTTAACAAGAGATAATTTTCTTCATGTGTGCACAATCTTGTGAGATCTTGCTGCGCTCATCCCTAAATAGTAGTATCATATATGGAGAAAGGAATGAGAACTTTTCAGAGGGTAAGTTTTGCATACCGAAAAGTTACTTCCATCAAATTTCACTCCAAAACTTTGGCTTTTACCAAACATGGCCATAACTTCTGCTTCCAAACTTTGTCTGTTAGATATTCCAGTCAACCACAGTCTGTCAATTTAACCCCAGAAGAGTTACGATCTCAACATAAGGTTCAACTATGTCCATTTACTGTCTGAAAACTGACAGTAGCGCCTTTCAGAAAACTTTCAGCCTTCACCTTCTGTGCTTTTCATGAGCGTTTTCACAGACACTTGTTGTCGATCCTAGTTTGGCAATTGTTCTGTTTGTTAAACCCCCACCGCTTTTGTCCAGGGTGCGTTTTGGAGATTTGTATGCTGGCATGGTTACAGGTGTGTGATGAATGGTCTGTTGAAATATCCGGCAGATATTTTTGGGATACAACTTGGGATATATTTTGGCAGTTTGCAGGTAGCTGTTAAGTTTTGATCCTTCGCTGAGGGAGTTGGGAGATGACTGTGCAGCGGCCAAGTTCTGATTCAGTGTATTTTCTTAGGAGTCAAAACCCAGTTGGAATGTGAAGTAGTAAATAATTGTCTTAAATGAGGCTGTTTGAAGGTGCACAACATAAAAGCCAGACTCCTTAGCCTCAGACATCTAATAATGAGTGCTAAATGGAGGTTAAATTAACGGAAGCCTCTTTGTAAAATGTTGAAAAGGAGTTGAAATTTTACCGAAATACTACAGGTTTGTAAACTTCTGTATTGTCGCTTATATATCCTAATTAGTCAGAAGCATGCCAGTTTATTTCAAGTGTTGATTGTGTTCTTGCAATAGCCGCCCCCAGACTAGAGAATTGGAAAGAAATTCTACTGAACTGGAAGTGCATTAGGCTGTCTCTTTCACCAGAATATAGTTAACATAAATTAAGACTTTGCCAAAAATGTTGCCTTGTTTCCCCACGTCTTTTATTTTAAACTGAAAAGAAAAATGGGTTCCTTGTGCCTAAATTGTCCCATTTTGCATTTTGAGTTGAATTTTCCATATTGATTGACATAGATAGAAAGACTTCTTTCAGCACTTCTTTCTGACATTTTTTTTTCAACAAAATTTTGAACTTTCCATTTGAAGCGTCCTCTTCCCTGATGTAAAACTATGTGCCGAACAGAAGGAATGGTCAGATATAATAATACGTTTTTGAGTCGATACCAATACTGATATCTATGTTAAGTCATAGCAAAGTTCACAAATGAACTTCTCACTTTACTAAAAAAAAAATAACACAATGTATTTATCTGGGATATAAAACTATTTCTGGCATGATTGTGTAAACATACAGTCATAATTTGAGGCTAATTGGCCTCCTATTTCTATTTTTACTCATTAGTCAATGATTCAAAAAGTCAAATCTGATGCACTGAGGAAAAACTGGCCAAACTGACACAAACTGGTGCAGTGCTGAAAAAAAATATTGGTGCAAAATATCAGCAAATGTTCAATTTGTTACTGATATCTGATAAATACAGTCGCCAACGCATTAGAGGGAATGGTCTGCCAACGCATTAGGGAGGAAAACTAAGGGGGAAATTCTCCATTGATTCAATAGAAAAACTCTTCTCTTCTAATACGTTTCCTGGTGAATTATGTCTATTTTAAGCGCAACTAATTCAAGGGTTAGGGCCTTAACAGACAACATTGATCTGGCGTTATCGAAAAGTAAACGGATTGTTCTGTAGATGTTAAATTACAGCTAAATACAGCAGGTGGCACTAGCATCGAGGTAGCATTTAGGCTGCATTCTTGGATATTTAGATCAATTTTGACCGTTCTACCACTTTATTGTCTTGTCCCCCATGTATTCGCGTCTGTATTTGACATAATATACTAACCTTTGTCTTTGCTGTTAGTTGTTGAACAGTGGTGAGTGAAAGAGCTGCTGTTCTCTATTAAAATGTATGGATTGTTTCCACCGTGGAGCTCCGTTAGTGGGCCTTCCATCTGAAAAGTGATAGTAAATAAGTATGATCAATGAGACACTACAATCACCTCACATACTGCATGTCCACAATGATCTTACAAGGCTGTGTAAGTACTTTTAAAAACATTTTAGGGGGGACAACAGCACTCTCTTTGGGGAAATCATAACTTTATATAAATGTACACCATATTTCTTCAAGTAGTATCCATTGTGGCTCGCCTAATGATTGAGACTATAAACTTAACTTGACTTCATTGTGGTTAAAAAACTACTGTATGTTCCTGCGGTTTACAACATACATCCTCAGTCAAGTATCTGAGGAAACACGTGTCTTATTGTGAGACAAATCTCGTGTCCAAACTGTCGACAGCTCCATCATTACGTCTTAGAAAACTGATCTTAAACAATAGTGGTTATGCCGGAGGATGGATTTGAGGAAAGGGACAAACCTTGTGGGAAGGAAAGACACATTGTGGACTTATCGGACATCGGAAAACAACAAAAATATGTCACTACTCCCGAAGTGGAAGTACGCTCAAGTAAACAATGTCCGAAATAGCACTTGACCCTTTCTTAGGTCACGGAAGAGAATGTCATCCGAGCGTCAACACCAATCTCACCGCTCAAATTGTGTTAGCGAGGCATACTTTGCTGCTTATCAGACCATTCAGTGTCATTGCATAAAGTGGGCATTCTGGAAAAGATTTCAATTTTCCACTTGTTGGACTGTAAGTAAGTTCAAATCAGGCATTTAAATTACACTGTCACAATCTATCTTTTAGTCAAACTGATGTTTTGTGAGAGAACTGGTGAAAATTTGACACGCCAATCATATTCAAGCAGTCAAGTTATTGGAAATATACAGACTTTTTGTACATTTCCAGGATTTTTAACAATGTAATTTTAAATAGTCTGATGTTAGCAACTTGCTTATTATTTTCTATAAGAAGAAAGGTCACACATAAGATAACAGTTAGAGGATTTCACTCAAAAATTTTTCAATTTTTCAATCAAAACTATTGACAAAAATAAATACCTCCATATTTTATGGACTGTCTAGATAAAAATAGTCAGCTGATATTATGTCAGTTGAACAAAATGTGTGAAAACAAGTCTTTAAATGTATTAGTTGAGGTTTAATTATCAAACAAATTATTATGCCCATTTATTAGAAAGTTTCCAACATAACTTATTTCTTTTAATCACCTCTTTTTGTCAAATCTTTTACAATAAACAATATACTTCAAAACAATATTCATGCTATTCATCTAAATTTCATTGTATTGCCTATACGTCCAATCAAAACCACTATTTAGCAACTTTAGGTCAACACAAGGCGGAAATATGGAAATTACAAAACATTTCACCCAGGAATCTAAAGTCATGGGAAATGTCAGTGATAAGAAACATGGGACGAAAATACATAGATCAAACAAGATTTGCATGCCAGGAAAAACAAACAGCTCCCAAATCATTAAACTTGCTGTATAATCTATCTAAACTATGACTATCTTTCTTATAACATTTTGTAGATTCATAATTTCGTTAGTCTTGTCCGTACATAACTTTCCCATGCTCTTTCTTGCCCCGTCGTCCCAACATTTTGAGATGTGTTGCTACCGAGCTGTACAGAAGTTGTTTAGTTACAACTGCTTCGCAAAAACACCATATGGGAGAGTCATTTTGGAGCATTTCTTGTTCTCACGGAGCAGTTGGTGCAGCTCTCACCAGTCAACACAGTGTAAAAAAGCCTGTTTGTTTGTACTTGTTGTGCATAGCTACAATGATCTCAGCCAAACTTTTTCAGCACATTTGTCAAGCTATTACTACGACGATTTTCTGGACCTATTACTCCATGCATGTTGGGTTTAGCTAATAGCTGATTGTACAAAATGACACTTCTTTCTTTTCAAGGCTGGTGTGTAGCGTCATGCAAAATTGGGTCACTTGGTCTGAAAGTTGAGTCTGCAGAGGGTCTGTTAATAATTTCCTTCTTGGAGTACAACCAAAACACAACAAAACAACAGGGCAGGGTAATTAGACGGGCTTTAAACAGGTTTGGAGTGCATTCCGCTGTGAAGAAGGTGAAGCGTCCACTTGCAGGTTTTGACCTTGAATTTGGATATTTGAGCTGCGCATTTTGTTTTATTGCTTAGTTTGTACATTTCTAGAAAAGCTTAGATATAGTGTAAGTAAGATGTGTTTAAATTGAACGAGTCTGGTGCAATACAAGGGTAAAATTGTAACTCCAAAGCCTCATGGCAGTGGTTGATTTGATGAATGGGCTCTGTGCACCACAGCACCTGCCTAGCCCAGTGTGAGCGTCACTACTTCCTGTCCAATTCTATCTCTGGGTTGTTGTTTTTTGCTGAGTCTAAAATTAAAATACAATAAGATCAAGCAGTGGGTGGTTTATGTCTCAATGCTAATGTTAATTCTACTGTTGAGGCAGAAAAATAAAAACAATTAAAATAAACCAAAATCATCTTCTTATCTTAAACATTCAATTAGTCATTTATTTTATATTTTAATAAAAATTTGCTTTAGCTTTGAGACACAATGCGCTGTTGTGCACAGAGCCCATTGTTTGGTCATAACAATTTGGAAGCTCCTCATTGAATTTGCAGATCTGTTATTGGCTTGAAAAAAAATATACAGATACAGAAGCAGAGATTTTAAATGGTTAATTGCAAAAGGGCATGAAAACCCATCATCAAACAGCATCTACGTCTGAAAAGTCCAGTTTATGTTTATATGAGTGATTGGTTCTCAAGCAAAAAGTCTCTACATCTTTAAACATATTTTAATTCATATAATTTCATATTTTGTGTGAGTGTGCATGTGAGTTGTACACAGCTATGCGCTGGTAGAGGCCTAACTTGCTTTGTCCTTCTGTTTTACCCACGGGACAAATATCTCCTTAATCCTGTGGCTAATGAAGAATAGATCCTATTAGTAAAGCGGAATTATGCTCTGTGGGAGGCAGGACATCAACTTGTTCATAATTGAAATGAAGGGAAGGAAGGAAGCGTGACAGGAAGACAGTGTCCATCCCTGTTGAGCTACAAAAACAAAAGGCACATGGTTTCGCTCCCATGGGGACCAGACAAAGAGAGGGGGGGTAGGACAGAGGTTGCCACAGTGACTGGTCTGTCACTCGCCCCCAAGCGCTGTCTCGGCCTGTGCAGTGTACATAGAATCTGCTAAGAGTCAGCAAGATCAGAATCTGGCTTGGAAAGCACATAGGCTCTGCTAAACCAACCACAGCTGGCACAGAACGCCGAGCTAAACAAAGGTACGAGTGAGAAAAGTTCACAGCGCAGCATTCTGAGCAGACCCCACCTGATGCACACTGAACCACCGGCAAATTAGGGCTCACACTCAGGGCTAGAGGAGTCAAAGACAACATTTGTGTGGCTGAGGCTGTGGAAAAATATATGAACTTTACTGTTCAACACTTTGCCAGTTGTTAATATGTTTTTTTTTATTTTTAAAAGTAAGGTGCTGTTCTAAAATTCTAGCTCGCCCATTTATTAAAATTGAGCGGAAAGTCAGGTCAGAATTCTATGGTGTATTTACTGTTTAACTGTTCAATTGCAGATTTGTATAACCTGATTTATGGATCATATCTCTGTAATTACTGGGACCATCCACATGAAACAAGAACTGGCAAATAGTTTAACATCTTTGTTCCATAAATCAACTCCAAAGACGTGATTGTTGTCAGTTGAATGGTCTTAATGCCATAAGATTAATATGAAAGGTTGAGGAGCCAATCACTAACAAATAATGAATGAGAAGATGTGGATACGTTTAGATATTTCTTTCAAAAACAGTCAATCTTCCACAGCGTTCCATTGGCCCTTGCCCACCATCTGAGATTATCACATCCTCAAATTCCAAAGCATGATCATAACCTATTATATCCTGTATATTTTGTTTTTCAAAGTCAGTAGATTCCTGATTTTACTCTGAGTGGTATTTTATTAAATAGTTTATTTGCCTATGCATCTTGCAAACCTGGACATTCTTAACTTAAAGGTGAACCTTAACTTTTCTGGTGGAGGGTCTGCTCCCTGCTTATCTCCTATCCATCTCCATGGAGACAAACAGGTAACACCACCAGACAAAGTTACAGTAAAGTGGATTAAATGAAGTAGAAACACATCTTTTTATTGTTTCCACGTGAAAGCATATATGTTGAGAGACCGAAAAAGAAAAAATATCTCACCTTAACACAATGCATCTTCAGTGTGTATTAATTGGCTCACACATAAAATAAATCTTGTACTTGCTAACATTTAAGGCGCCATTATCCACAACAGCTTTATTTATACCACAGACACCTTTTATTTTGGAATGTGCGCTGCCTGCAACATAATGTAGACTTAACGACAGCAGACAAGCACAATGTGGAGGGAGAACAGTTTCAAATCTGTTACTGCAAGTGTAAAAAAATATATTTTGGTCAAACTATGCCGAAACATGGCTATTTCCAGTCACGTCTGTTCTGTTAATGTTTTGCATTAAGCCAGTCCTGTTGGCAGCCTGTGTGTTTCGCTATGTGTGGACAGAACAGAAGGCAGCACGAATAGTCAAGTCTTCAGTCTTTGTAGCCATGTCTGCTGTCATTGTTTGCATTGCAGTCGCCTCAATGAGTCCAAATCTTTATGCAGCCTGACGTATGTTTGCTCTTCTCCCAGGTCGGCCAAATGTACTGTTTTCACCAGAAGACCAAAGAGCGCACGCACTGATTTCCACCAGAACTGCAATCCGTTCAATCACAATGACCTGGGACTAAAGACTTTCATTTTGTGGTGAGTTTTATACTTAAGCTCTCTTCTCCACTCACATTGTTTATTACAGATTTTATAAGGAGTTTAGGGTTGCGTTCTCATGTTTATTACCTAACCGCATTGCATATGGGGTACATGTGTGAGGGTTTATGCTTGAACTTTCCCGAAAGCTTGCCTTGATACAGTAAATAGGCGAAATAGCTCAAGTGATAAAAAATCTGTTTGTCGAGTGCAAAATTATGGTAACAATGTAATGAAAGGTAAAAGTATGTAACAAAATATTGCTGTTGTCATGATTAGGGCTGCACTATTAATCAAAATCGAATTGAACTCGCAATTTGAATGGAAACAATTAACAAATCGCAAAGACTGCAATTTTTGAACTGCCATAAGTTCCTTCAAACTGAATTTTTTGTTTTATTCTGCTTAAAACTAACTGCCAACCCTGAAGTTTAGATCTGAAATATGTCATTCTTGTCAGTTCATATTTCAGTCTTTTTGTCAGTTCTCCTGGACAGGTTTAAAAGGTGAACTTTAAACATGATCCTATCATTAAAACATAAATCGTATCACAGTCGCAATAGTGGCAAGAAAAATCGCAATTAGAGACTTTTTCCAGATTGTACAGCCCTAGTAATAATTAAAAAAAATCTATCTGGATTTACACACAAAGGAATAGGCTTGTTATTCTTTACCGATTTCAATACAACAATGATTAAATAACACGTTCTCTTTAGACAATAGACACATTTTTAACTCAAAATAGTAGTTTCTTTAAGTTACCATATAATCTTATACCAGTTCTGATGATCGTTTCTTGAGATCATTCCAAAACTGTTCAAGAAATGTTAAAATTGTCCTGTTTATGTGATTTATTTTAGTGTCGATACTAAAATGCTAGTTACAGTTTCAATTACTATTTGATTTTGACTAAATCATCATCATTTCTACTGCAGCTATAGTACTTATTGAACTACTGCTACTCCTTAAACCAAGAGTTGGACAAAAAGTACTAGTATGTCAATTACCGTAATAAAGTTTCCACCGTCAATCTGCATCAATCCCTGCAAGAAGATCCCAAAGCTATCAGTGGATGCAATTTGGAGATAAATGCAAAGTATCCATATGATCCATTTGTAAACCTGCTAACATGTGGTTTGAATTAGACAGCGCACAGGTTAGAAGGTGTTTTTTTCTTCTTTCCACAGGCGGCCACAATACCTAGCATGAGTTAAAGACACATGCAAGCAGTTGGAAAAGTTTAAAGTAGTTGTAGTAGAGTTTGCATTGCTCTCTTCTGAAGTACTTGTTTCTCAATGCATGTAGGTGCACTGATGTCATCGAGCCCGTGGAAATTATTAACAAATTGGACGTGCAAGCAATATTAAGTGTCAGGAGAAAACAGGAGACTGGAAAAGTGCTACAGAAAAGGAGGAAACTGTACTAAAATGTGATATATTGTGACGAGCAGTACGAAGAAGAGGTTTTCTCGTGAAACGGTTTTAGTCTCTATTTTTGTCTCTTCAATCAGCTGAATAGTACAGGCTTAGCTCCAATCACAGTGAACTAACTCATGGTGCAACTGTACTCATAACACTCACAAAAACACACTTCCCGAAATGCACTGCAGCCTAGTCCGCGAGAACGCCACAATACTGACCAATTTAGGATGAAACGCAAAACTCCTTATGCTGGATCCATAGACTGTACCTAACTTGTATTTTCAGTGGGTGAATGGTTCAAAGTCCATTGTGATGAATAATAGGTGTGATACAAGCCAGTCTATTTTTATAACGGACAATAAACTTGTAGTCATTTGAAACGAAATCCGATCTTTGATGGGCGTCTTGTGCGCTACACCAAAAACACCAGACATAATTTAAAGCCAAATCAAAGAAAATGCCCATTTAGCACAAAGAAGTCAACTCTCACAAGCGTTACAAATTGATCTGGCACTTCCATTAGTCAAGAGGAAGACCCCATGAGGAGGCTTGGAAAAATTCAGTTGACCTCTTTTATGGCCGGTTGTCATGGTTCAGAGGGAAAATCCGAGGCAGCCGCAGCGCCATGTGCCAAACGTGTTATGATGATCCCAGATGAAACCAGCGCACTCACAGAGGGGCTTTTGTTAGGCACTGGTGGTCGGCCATATCCCACCCACCTGAAGAAGTGCTGGAGTCAGTTTAACGTCCACGCACTGTACACAATGTGATACTGTACTCTGTGGGTTTGGGGAATATGGTGCCGAAAAGGAAACAGCGACGGTCTGTGTTCTCCAGAGTGACAGTTAGGATTAATGGCTGTAAATGTTTTTCAGGTGGTGAAAATATCAAATCAATATGGATGTGAAAAAGAAGGAGATGGACCTTCTGAGCAACAGTATCGCTGCATATGCACACATAAAAGGTAAGCTGTGTCGTAATTTATCACGGTGTGTTTTGTTATCGAGCTGTCACTGGCAATGTTTACATGCAGACCAAAAATCTGATCATTATCTGATTTCTGGAGTTATTGGATTATTCGAATGTCACGTTACAGCTACATCTGACATGACTAAGTAGATTTATTTCTAATTATTTACACCTCTGCAGGTTTCGACAAGGAATATTATGCACAAAAAGAGCAAACTAAACAGAAAATATTAAAAAATTCAGTGTACTTTGTCAAAATACAACAGTTACTCATTATTTGTATTATCATATTCCTTTTCTGCATGTCAACACACCAAAAATCTGATATAAATATTAAATTGTCAAACTATTCTTGTTATCTGTTTTTTTCTGGCCATGTAAATGTATCCAGCGTAACATCAGACTGACCAATCGAATATCTCATAAAACAAAATTGGAATTATGGGTAAGTTTCCCATGAACGGATACATTTTAAGAGAAATTATCAATCAAATCTGTCACTTTGCACCAGGACACCCATGTAATTTATGGCTCTAAAAATGTTGCAATTTTGGGTGCACTGCATTCAAACCTGCAAACATCACATTGAAACTGGGACTAAATTAAACCCGCAACTAAACCTGGACTAGTTCAGAACTTGAAGAGGACCGAATCAAATGGACATTACGACAAAACAGGGCTCAAACCAAATGTATGAACTCAACTATTGTCCATTTTGTAACACAGCATTCTAATTTTTTCACTTTTGTTGTTTGTGTCCGTACCTCAGCCAACCCAGAGAGCTTCGGGTTATACTTTGTCCTTGGAGTCTGCTTCGGCCTGGTGCTCACGCTCTGCCTCCTGGTCATCCGCATCTCCTGCAAGCCTCGGACCAACGTCTCCCCCTCCACACCTGAGAAAAAACAGTTAAAGGATATTAGCGAGGAGGACGACGAGAGCGAAGAAGAGGATGAAGAGGCAGAAGATGCAGAAGCCACGCCCATAACATTGCCCACTACAGAAATCCCTAATGGTAATCACACCAGCCATTCCGACGGGACTCTGAGCGTGAATGTGTTTACGTCGGCTGAAGAGCTGGAGCGAGCACAGCGGCTGGAGGAAAGAGAGAGGATCATAAGAGAGATCTGGAGGAACGGACAGCCCGATATTCTGGGCACAGGGACTGGGACTATAGGCCGAGTGCACTACTACTAACATTTACAAGTCACCAAATAAACACTGGGAAGAGTTGACTTTTTTTTTTCTTTCTTTCTTTCTTTTTTAACAAGGACAGGTCAAGTTTATTCATGACCGTTTTAATGATGGGACCTGAGATGAGATGTGGTTTTCCACTTTGCTCTGACAGAGCTGAAGTATGTTTTGTTGCACTTCCAATGCTTTCTACATGGAATAAAGCCAAAGATATTAATCATTATGAAAGGCAATCATGAAAGGTGCTGAAGGACACTTGAATATGTTCTTTACAGTATATGTAGCTTGATTAAATGCACACAAATTGTTACAAAATATTTTTTGTATGCAATAAATCATTAAAAACACTTCAGCCTATTGCTGTTCTTTTGTCATTCTGATGGCAAGTCAAAATAAAGTACTGTAATTATTCATGAAAGTAAACTTTGTGTATTGTTAATTAGATGTCTACACTACAAGCATTATGAAATGTTACCACTGACGTGTCTTTTATTCAGAAGTTCACGTTTTTCACTCAACATTACCAGGGTATTTTACAGCGTATGAAGGGCTGAGCCTGAAGACACGTGACCACTGCAGGACAGACGTGCGCGTGAAGGAGGCGTTGACCTGTTGCTAGTAATTAGCATGGGGGTTAGCAACTTTAATTTCCGTTTGTTTTTGTGAAAAAGTCTGTTAATTGAAATGATTGAATTATTTGAAAACTAACAGGCTATATAACCTTTAGATAACCTTTAGGCAAAACAAAAGTAAGTTCCTGATATTTTCTGCGTCCCTCTGCATTTGGCCACATGTCATTGTGCAATAGCTGATGGTGAAGGTAGGTAAATACACTGGACTAACAATATTTTCCTTGAACACAAGCCTATTGATTCATGTAGGTTGTCACTGCAGTTAGTTAGGCTACTTACTGTATTTAAGAGGAATAACCGCTACCAGTGCAGTTTCACAAGTCTCAAGTCTTGGCCCTCAAGTCCTAACTAACGTTACTTCCAAAAGTTCCAAGTCTTATGCTTTGGTTTCATGTTCTTTCAGGGTATTATACCAAATTACTGAACACAGCTCACATATTTGCAATAGGTTTGTTCCTATAAGATTAAACACTGAAAGTAGCATAAATTCATCAACTGTATACAAGTTTTCTAAACATATGTTTTTTAAGAGGTCAGTGGCATTCAAGTTCAAGTTGAGTCCCAAGCCAAGTAAATTTTATAAAGTCATCAAAATCGTGAGTCAAGTCATGGCGAATTGTAACTCTGCTATCTATAGTCTATAGACTAAGTATTAGCCATATTTAAACCTCTTTTACACATGATATATCTGATAACATGAGGAAACCAGTGTCTGTCGATGCCAGTTTTTCATTTGTTATTGGAGGACTACAGGTTAGTGCCAATCTCAAAATTACTGAAGAAACATGTTCTTTGTGATTTTTCCAACTAGAGCTGCCAAAACAGACAACAAAAACACCTTTTAATTGTAGTGGAGTATTTATTTTCCTTGGTGGTTAGATGATGTCTAAATAATGAATTTGAAATTTTTTCAGCATACCAGAAAAACCTCAAACTACTAAAGATTCATCATCAGTATTGAAAACATGCAGGATGACACAGCAAGCTCCCATTCTGTTTCTAAACTCTCTGGTATCCTCTCATGTTTTTCCTCACAAATGAATGGACATTTTGGATCTTGTGTACTGTGATAATATTGTTTGTGATGAACTTATAACTACAGAATTTGAATTATGTTACAGCATCCCCACGCTTTGGTGTGGTCTTCACTCAGCCTAATCAGCAAAGCAATTTAGCAACACTACAATGGTAAGCCTAATCCGTGGGTTGGGTATCATTCAAATAAAGCCCTTTGTAACTCACTTTTATTGCCTCCAGTAAAATCCTTCATTTCAGAACATAGATTCAAATGTGTGGCAGTTTTATTTCCATTTCCCATGAGGTTTTGCACAACATCTAATTTTACATCCAATCTCCATCTTCTAATAAAGGCAATATGGGGCTCTGCTGTTCATTTGGATCTCGTTTTAACACAATTCAATCTTTATTGTTCATCTGCGCGCTATAATAGATGTAACTCGATCTCACAGATTCATAGAAGGCTCACATTGACTGAAAATACTATCAAGTGATCTGGTTTGTGCAGTTGTTGTGTGAAATGATCAAAATCTGCCTCATCAGCTCAACCTGGTGTTTACGTTCATCTATTTTATCGTCTGTCAAACAGGGAGCGTGACCCAATAGCAGCCATTATTCAACACTGTTTTTAAAAATAGTATGTTCCCATGGTGGTTTCAGAAGCTCCGGGCTGTGATGAGCTCCAGATGTTCTCCAGATGTGCTCCAACGTGGGCAGAAGCACTTTTGGCCTCCGCAAGAACTCTACTCACAAGAACATCATAACCAGAGGTGGGTAGAGTAGTCAAAAATTCAATTCTACTCAAGTAAGAGTAATGTTACTTCAAAATTAGGGCTGCAAGATACTGTATATCACACTTGCATTGCATTAGCAAATCGCAATATTCAGTTTACATAATTTCCTTTCCAAACAACAAATGATTCTCTTCTGTAAAAATAACAATGCTAATCCTGTAGTTTAGACCTCTATAAACTATGTTTTGAAATGTTGGATTGTTGTACTAGTTTAGCAGTTCATATTTTACTCCTCTGGATATGTGTAAAATGTCATTTTGAACACAATCTTGCCAACACAAACGTAAATTGCAAATTGAATTGTAGTTCGCAGAAAGTTCTCAGAAAGATCGTAGTTAGATATTTTTCTAAACCGTTCGGTCTTTTTCGAATATTACATCTCAAGTAGAGGTGCATCATAGAAGTCATAAGAAATTACTAGAGTACAGTACTAGAGAAATTAAGTAAAAACATGTTTGTGGAAGATTTATATTGTAAGTTAATGTAACTGGAAGGACAACATATTTAATAATGCACAAAACTTGTTATTTAAAAGGATAGACACACCAATGAGAAAAAATGAAAAGGTACTGTAAATTAAAACAAAATATTGCTCAAGTAGGAAAAAGCATGCAGTCCAACAACTACTCTGAGAAGTACAATTTGTTAAATGTAACTAAAAACCTCTGACCATAACTGCAGTATTCCTGTTATGGAGTGCAAACCCAGGTAAGTGCATGAAACAAGGTAAATACATTTCTCAGTATCTCCTTGTTCCTTAAGTACACTCACTCATGTAGCCTTTCAGTCACTGTCACTACTGTTTCATCAAAACTGTGAAGGATACAGTTAGCTGAGGCCTTGCAGCGGATGTTCTCATAGTTAATAAATGCCATGTTAACGTCGTGACAGTTATAGACTTATTGCACCACTTTATATCATACAAGTACATAGATATACACTGCCCCCCAGTGGCTTTATACAGCATTACAATGGTTTCCAAATCGTTTGTAGGAACCAAATGTGCTTCAAGAGGCTGGATATTGCATTTAGCTTATATGAAGCTCACATTTTTCTCATATATTTAACAGTGAAGCAAAATGCATAATTCATTCGTGAAATAAAAAATTATAAAACAAATAAACCATGATAATGTAAAAAATAGTAAGTAAAAAGGGTTCCATATCAAACGACTTGAAAAACAAAGCATTATTACATTCATTACAGTCTTTTCTTAATATGTCAGTAGAAGTAGAACTCTCTATATAAACATTCTGGTACTGAGGTAATGATGCCCCCTAGTGCTCAACAACAAAACATGTCATTGTCACCCACAATAGTACTCAATAATACTAATAAAAGAAACATAGTATCTAATCTTATCAAATTTCCAGCATTCAGATAGAAAAGAGAAACAAATGTAATGTTAAAGTCTGTGTGGATCATCATCAGGATCCAGTTGTGCTGAACATTGGATGTCAGACCGTGTCCACAGCTCAGTGCAGTGATGCTTGCAGTGGCTGAGCTCGTGCCACATCTCTGATTCCAACTCCTCAATGTCAAACTGTGTTATTTTTCTGCTTTGTTTTGCAAGGATCAGCAGTTGTGTTCATCCCCGTGACCAGTGGAATCACTTCTTCATCTTCAGTGCATGAACTTCATCCTGTAAGTGCAGACATTTAAACCACAGTCATGCTTTGTGGTCCATCTGTCTGGGACCATAACACCAAGCCACACACTGACCTGCAATGCCATTCTTTTGTTTCTCTCCCCTCGCAATTCTTCTTTCACTTCCTGCATGTCATGTCTGCAAACGGAGTCAGAAAATGTTACACAAACAACTCAGTAACTTTTCATTGGACTTTTGTGGACCCTGTTTGTACAGAATCATTAGTCTCATATGTGTTTCTCTCTTTGGACACCATAATGTAGATGTTCTGTTCTAATACTTAAAAAACACACCCTGTTTATGTTATTGTTGTGCCTCGTGCTTGCTAATTTTGGGACTTACTTGTACTGAGTTTGCAGCAGCTCCAGAGCCATCTTCAGCTCCTGAATCTCAGCCTGAAGACTCTCCACTGTGGGTTTGTCTCTCCCAGACAAGACTTTGGGAGGAGCGGGACGCACTGGAGGGGGAGTTTTAAGGGGTTGCTCAGGTCTTGAAGGGCAAGTCAGAACGTTTTCTGTTGGCTGCAGTTTAAGAAAGTTACTACTAATGAAAAGCTCTCAAATAAATGCCAACATCGCAGCAACGTCACAAACCTTTTTGAATTCTGGTGCCTTGTTGTCCGAGAATCTTTTAGGTGTGGATTCTACTTCTGTCTTGTCTCCCTCACTTTCCTATCAAAAAATTAATAACAACAATAACCAGTTATTCTCAGTATAAACAGCTGCACATTTCTATCCTAGAATGAAGATACATGGAAGAAATACCAGAACAGGCCTGTGCTTGTTTTAGAGCAGAGACGTTGCTCTTTATTCAGTACTAAAGTCATCAACATGCAGAGCACCTATTAGTTATTGTAATCTTGTCATAGTAGAAACAATAGCATAAGTATAACAGTATAACAAAATGTAACTAATGACCCCAGAGCATTAACTGCACTGAGTATGGATCTCACCTGTACCCCCTGGGCCTGGCTCGTTGGGGGTCTCCTCTGAGGAGGTTTGGCTCTGTTTGCAGTAGGATGGCTCAACTTTTCCGTCTGTATCTCAACTCCATCAAACTGGTCCTTTTCTTTCTCATCCACTTGTTTTGGAGAAGCAGTTTCACCATTGGGTCTAAAATCAAAACATGGCTGATTTGTGGCTTGAATATTTGAACTCATATTCATATTTATACATTAACGTTTATATATGCTCTCGTTTTTATCTTAAACAAAAAGCAGTACAAAAAGCAGCGTTTTTGTTCTCCATGTTTGGTGTGCTGCTTCAGGAAACAGGAAATGGGCTGAACTTGTCTGTTTATACCTAATCTGAATTATCTAAGAGTTTCCAGTTTGCAAAGGTCTTGCATCCTGGCATTCTTCTCCTTTAAGAAACTATAGCAACCAATGGAGCCAAGCAAAACCTTTAACATCTGAACGATGCCAGCGCCTGTGACATTTCCCAAAGGTTTCTGGTTCAGAAAGCTTCCAAAATCAATCTGTGTTTCTCTGGAGCTCTAGTTACAGCTCCAGGTCTTAATGTTAATGCACATATAGAGGCATCACTTACTTTGGGGAAAGCCTAAAGCCGGGCTTGTCTTTGACTGGAGGCGTCGGGGGGATGGAAGGCAGCTTGACTTTAGTCGGAGGATTACTTCTCAAGTCTTTGGGCTCACTTTTGTCATCTGAATACAGCATTCAGTGTTTTATTGGTCATGATTTCTTTGAGGCAGTCTTCAGTGTTAAATATCTGCGTTAAGGTTTTACCTTTTGCTTTTTCTGCACCACTTTTATCCATAGCTGGTGTTTCAGGCTTCACTAAAAAATAGAGAGATTTTATTTGTTTTTCCTTTGTAAACATATATTTTTGCACATAATATAATTTTCACACGTCATTGTCAGTGCCTTGCCAAGTGAGCAATGCTTTACAAATATCTGAAGTCCACTTCACATGTCGCAGGTGTGGCGTGGTCTGTTCTCTGATAAGAGCCACAACTTTTGTCAGGTGTTTCTGTACACAATTCCCCATGCAGTATAATGCAAAAATGTAATGTATGTAATTTACTCTACAACAAAACGACCATCGCCAAAACAGCAGCACAAATAAGCAGCACAAATCTGTGATCATAATACGGTGAACCCATTCTATACTCTACAGGAAGTGCATATGAGGTCAAATGAGAAGCAGAGAACAGAAGAACACAGAAGCCTACCTTGAGGATGCAAAGCATTGTGCAACATTTTTCAAGTAAGTCTCTGAGGGTAAGTGAGCTTCTTGTGAAAATGTGTGAGGCTGTGTTTTCCCCCAATCTCCACCCCCTTGTTTCCTCTAAGACTGCTCAACTGTGCCATGTGATGCAAACTGCAGACTTCCTCTCAATCTGAACTCTTCACAATGTGAGGGCTGATGGATGGATAAAATACTGATGAATTCTAAGACTTGTTGTATAAATACTTAACTTTGTGTTTGTTTGGATATTATTGTTTACTATGTGTACCCCGCCTAAGGCCCCAAGTCACTAGGATAGGCTCCAGTCACCCGCGACCCCTAATGGGAACAAGCGGTAGATAATGAGCGAATGAATGAATGTTTACTATATAGACAGGTTTTAAGGTAAGAACTGAAAAGGTATGTGATTGCGAAAGGAGAGTTAACTGCAGTCACATCATATCCTGCTCAGGAAAACAAATATAAAAAAAGACACTGTCACTGACATGCTGATTTTGCTTCAAGACATGGGCCCCAAAATTGCTACATAACAGAATGATACTATACAACAAAGACATGCTTGAATAAAAAGTAAATATAATAGAGTACAGCAAAAAGATGTCCATTTACCTGGACGTTTTAAGGTGTTGACTCTTGTTGGTGGTTGACTTATGCCCCCAGTCTAAAAAGAGAAGGAAAGATATGCGCTTAGTCTACATGAAAGACCTCAACCAATATGAAGGAAATGTATGTACAATTTTGATTTTAAATTCCATAAATGTGACCTATCTGTGTTTCCAAATATAAGGTAAACATGTTCACCATGTTCAGTTTACTGATAACAACTGCGACTCTGACTTTTTCTTGAAAAGATATTGGACATGAACAACATTTTTTTTTGTGTGTTTTTTTTATTATTTTGTTTTTTTTTTTTTTTTTTTTTGTTTCTTTTGTTTCTCAAGACCAATCAGAAAGCAGAATGAGCCTCATGAGTCTCTCATTTGGGTTGCCAGTTTCAATGCCTGTATCCAGTTGGTTTAAACCTACGGAACATGAAAGACTTCCATCAGTTTTACACATCCATCCACACTAATAAAGTGAGTGATTCATTTTCTCCACAAGACGCTAATGCTGAGTCACTCGAGTATTCTAATTATACCCACAAAGAGTCCATGGCTTCATTGTTAAGATAAGATAAGAGATTTGTTTCACAATGGAGAAATGCCAGTGTTGCTTGTGATTAGTGATTAGTGATTTAGCTGTGGGAGTTCCAGAGCAGTTTGACCTGTGGACAGTGTAGTGTTGTGGACTCACTTGCAGGCTGCTTATTGGTGGTATCAACATTACAAAGTTATCAGGAAAGAAGCCACACCGCCCGTTCAGCTCTCCCTGCCACCAGCCTTCATCTTGTGTTTCCTGTAGATACAGATGAAAGCGTCATCACATCACAAGCTCAAACTAAACTGCCTCCGGGACGTGAAACGAGGCTTTAAACAATACAACAAACAACAAAAAATATGTGTCATAAACCGCTGCTTTTATAGGGCTTGACTTCTATAATTGATTCACACCTACATATTTCCATTGGGTTTGTTCGCTGTCAAAAGCATTTTGCTGCAGGACTACGGCGTTCTTTTATTTTTCTTCAGTCGACTACTGAGTCAAAAGCATTGTCCCTGAGCTGATGCTGTGATGAGTATGACAATAAAAATGTCCAAACAGCACACCCCACATTTACATCTAAATATACGGTCATAATATACCAGAAGTCATGATGCACCTTATAATTACTGGTCTTATAACTTTGACCACATTGTTGTTATTATTACTAATTTAAGAAATAAAATATTGCTAACTCCTTGGCTTTTTAGTGAGTCACACGCTTTTCCAAAACAGAAGGACATGTAATTACTTAAGAATCTCTCCCCATTATTCACACATTTCTTCAAAAACCCAGTGCTCCAGATCCCCAATAAAATCTTGATACAATATTTGCTATAATTTGCTGTTAATAATAACTCGAGGGTAATGAAATATTCTTTACCTTACTAATGACAGCTACCACATCTCCTTTTTTCAGCTCCAGCTCATCTTCAGCTTTTGGCTTATAATCGAACATCACCTTGCAGCATTCCGCTATAAAAAGAGATTTGTTGCATAAACAAAAATAAAAAGCCAAAACTATACCAGCCGTACAAAAATATAGTATATGGAGTTCTCATCATTTTTGCTAGATTAATTGCTCTAACGATGGAAAAATAATAATAATCAAGATGAATCAATATATTCTAGTAAAACAGTCAAAATAAAACATACCACTTTTTACTTTTTTCCTGACACTTGTTTGTTTTGATATCTGTCATTAAAAAAAACAATTCATTATCAAAAATTCAAGAGGGAATTTCAAAACAGTGAAATTATGATACTTACTTCTTTAGTGAAAAGGGCATCTGAGAGTTTAGGTCTGGATTTGACGTCATTAATCTTTGTATCTGCAGATGTGTAATGTCATTTATGTTCAAGAAGGTTATATTTGTTGTTTTGGTTATGCCGCACACTCACCTTTGATGAAAATTTCTTTGACAAAGTTTGACGGAAATGCTCCAACTTTGCCTTTTTTAATACCCATCCACCATCCATCTTCAATCTACCAAGCACATTTCTGAATTACTGAAACAACACAGTGAAACAATATACCCCTACAGTGTGAGATCTTATTCACGTGAACTGAAAACCTGTATGTCTAGTTTACATTATTGTCAAAGCTTTGTGTCTGGGAACGTGTCAGGTCAGTACTGTAGTCATTCAAAACAGTCAAACAGCATATTTTATAGATGTTAAAACCGATAAAGAGTACGTTATGATGTATTACACAATTTATGTCCCCCTCAAATGCATCCATGAACTATCTGAAAGTAACTACAAATGTTATTGACGGGGCACCTCATTCATGATCTCGATGACCTCTCCAACACACAGCTCCAGCTCGTCTTGATTCTGGGCCGTATAGGCATAGACGACTTCACATCTCCGTGGCTGCTTTATCTTTTTTACTGTAAAACATGAAACGTTCAGTGACAATACCTATATATTGGTCCTATGATAATTGTTTTAAACATTTTAAAAAGGCTTTCAAGTGAATATGAGCTGCCAGTGTATTGGTGGTTTCCCATTTTTTGGAATGTGATGATGTCATACAATGGGAGGCTGAAGCTTGGTTTTTTGTTTGTTTTTTTTACTGATGATTGTTTTTTCGTAAGAAATATCCAAAAGGAATAGTCACATATATTGAACATGATCATTTCGATTAGTGACTAGACTCAGGGACTTGGTTACAATCTTAATTTTAACTGCCCCCATCTGTATTATTATTATTATTAGACCAACATTTACACTGGAGTAGCAACAGTAAGCAAACAGAGTAGTACGTTACTTTGTCTAATACTGCGTGGTTCCATTTTTGTATCGCCCCTTAAATTCAGTGGCACTTCCTGTAAAGAAAACAAATTTTTTCTTCATAATTCACTTCCATAAGATAAGACTGTGATGTTACAGTGGATCAGACCTTAACAAAGTTAGCAGGAAAGATGCCCTTCTTTGCTCTCAGTTCCCCCTGCAGCCATCCTTCCTCTGTGCTCTTGGTGACATTCTTCACCACATCCCCCATCTTCACCGAGAGCTCGTCTGGCATGGTGCCCTCAAAGTCCACAAGCACCAGCACCTCTGCAGTGGAGCAGAAAATTAGATTTCCCACACAAGAGCTCCAACTATGCTTAGTTTTGATGTGTCCTGACATTCAATCCAAAGGACAACATGTATACAGGGGACACACATTTGAAAATGTATGTTTTTCCATGGTGTATACATAGCAAGTCCAACATACATTCTGATATGTTGGCTGTTGAGAACAGTTGCAGAAAAGTCTTTCAGCGGTCTTAAGAAATTGTATTGGGCAGATTTAAAATATTAGCATGCCAACTTACCCATGTTTGGTTTGTTGTTATTTCCCCAGATCTTTCAAAAGCAGCACCAAAGGCTTAGTTTAAATAAGTAAAAGATAAAACTGAGTTTGTTCTTTCTAGTTGTGAAACATTAACATTGAGCAGTTTTCGTGAGGCTAGTCATAACAAGTCACTACCAAGAAGTAGAGAGAGAGAGAGAGAGAGAGAGAGAGAGAGAGAGAGAGAGAGAGAGAGAGAGAGAGAGGGAATAGGAGGGGACGAAAAAAAGGAGGAGATAAAGCCATAGGGGAACAGGTCAAACAAGTTTATTGCAGGAACAAAGCTCAAGTATGACTAAAGAAGGCTCAGACTTAATGCAGCTGTAAAAAAAATTATTCTTGTAACCCTGAGTCAGGTTTAGCAATATGGCAAAACTTTGTAGTTTAATGTGATGTGTTTGTGCTCTAGGCATGTCACAAACAAAAAAGCAGAACTAATTGAGTGATCCTGCTGTTGACAGTACTTGTGGTACTTAAAGCACAGTACACCATCGCATATGATTTCACCCAAAAAATAGGCTGAACTACATGCATCCTTGCTTCAAGAAGGATTGCAATTTTTCTGGTGAAGGGTCTGCACTTGATTGTCTCCAAGCCTTGAATATTCTAAAGAATGGAATACATTTTTTTATTTACATGTTTTTTGTTTTTTTTTACTTTTTACCTCCATGGAAACATTTAAGGACATACCTGCCACCAGGAATATTATTTGGTGCTGCTTTGTATGAAACCCACCCTTTTTTTTGTTCCTCATTCCAGAGAGCATTGCTCAAGGCCCAATGAGGCTCTCACTTTGGCCAAACAGATGCTGCAACAAATCAACAGGAAAACAGCATTGTTACAAGAAAAATCATTCTGATCCAACATGCAAATGCTCAGTTGAACAACTTCAAGAGACTCATCAGACAAACACCAAACTGCACGTTCAAAACTCTGTGTCTGTGATGCAGCGATCCAAACTGTCATCCAGCTCCCAATGTCAACGGAGCAGCTAAGCAAGAAGCACAAAAAGTGGCTGACAAAATGTAGAAGTGAGATGAGCGGAAGAAACAGATGAAGAAAATAAACTTCAGCACAGTTATTCACAATCTCAGATTGAAAATCTCATAAATCTGGATATGGTCTCCGCCACCTCTACTGAGCTGGAGGAAGTCCAAATTATCTGTGAATATGACATCCTGCTCTATGAACAATAAAAAGAAGAGCTGACACATGGGGAAAACAATGACCTTCAGGCCATTATTAAACATAAGCAAGAGAAGTGAGCATAAACATGTGATGGGTGCACAAAGCAGCACCCACTGTGTGCAAATAAAAAAAGAACGTACAAAACAAACTGGGTATGAGTAGCTAATTTTCTCAGGACTGTTTAGTTTTAAATCAATTTCAAATCAAATCAATTTATTTTTATAATGCCCAAAATCACAACAACAGTTGCCTCGATGGGCCACAGGTAAAAGCAGTTCAGATAACTGTCCCAGAATGCCCCTGTCCTTTGACCCTCCTTCGCGGCTAGGAAAAACTACAAAACCCCATGGGAAAAAGTAGAAACCTCGGGGAGAACCACAGTGAAGGAGAGATCCTACTCCCACGGACGGACAGGCTGCAGCTGAACTAGGACTGACGCATCCACTTGGACTGTGGAGCCAGAACCACTCAAGAGGGAGGTGGCTTTAAAGAGTTCCTCCAGGCGGACGAGGAGCAGTCCACCAGTGTAGAGAGATCCTCCAGCAGGAGATGAGGAACAGTTCATCTAAAGTAGAAGGAGTTCGTCCAGGCAGACGAGGTGTGGCTAATCCAGCTGTCCAGGCGGGTGGCGCATAGATCGTCCAGACAGGTGGGGGTGGGGGGGTCGTCACTGGAGCAGCCGCCACAGTGTCTGAAACAGTCTCCACTCCCCGGGGGAAGTGGAGAGAAAGAGAAACATGTGAACAGCAATGAACAGACTACAGTTGAAGTAATATTAAATATTGTTGATAGATAAAGTAGGAAGAACCAGAGGATAGTGTTCAAGCTGCCATACTTCTCCAGCAGAATTGCTCCAAGGGCAGCGTAGCTAAAACTGTAGGTTTTTATTTCTGTTCCTTACTGGCCTGACCATAAGCTATTTCAAAGAGGAACGTTTTGAGCCTGGTCTTAAATGTAGAGACTGTGTCGGCCTCTTTTTACATGAACAGGGAGCTGGTTCCATAACATAGGAGCTTGGTAGCTAAATGCTCGACCTCCTACTGTGCTTTTAGAGACTCTGGGGACTAACAATAGTCCAGCATTTTGAGAACGAAGAGCTCTGTTTGGATGGTACGCTACTATTGCATCTTTGAGGTAGGATGGGGCCATATTGTTTAAAGCTTTATAAGTCAGGAGGAGGATTTTAAATTTGATTCTAAACTCAACAGGAAGCCAGTGAAGAGACTCCAACACTGGTGAAATATGATCTCTTTTTCTAGTACCTGTTAATAATCTTGCTGCTGCATTTTGAACCAGTTGAAAGCTTCTTATAGAGCTTTTAGGACACGCTGTAAGCAGAGCGTTACAATAGTCTAATCTGGATGTGACAAATGCATGGATGAGTTTTTCGGCATCGTCTCTGGGCAGGATTTTTCTAATTTTGGCTATGTTACGCAAATGAAAGTAGGCTGTTTTACAGGCTTGATTTATATGAGCTTTGAACGAGAGATCTTGGTCAAATAGGACCCCAAGGTTTCTTACAGTAGAGCTGGGGGCTACATTGATATTGTCCAGAGAAACTATCTGGTCAGATAAGGAGTCTCGCAGGTGCTTAGGGCCCAGCAGAATGACCTCGGTTTTTTCAGGGTTAAGGAGCAGATAATTAAGAGTCATCCAAGTTTTTATGTCTTTCACGCAGGCACTAAGTCTGTCTACTTGATGCGTCTGATCAGGTTTCATTGATAAATACAGCTGAGTGTCATCTGCATTGCAGTGGAAGTTAATGCCATGCTTTCTGATGATCATACCTAAGGGCAGCATATAAAGAGTGAACAGAACTGGACCGAGTACTGAACCCTGCGGCACAATCGTAGGTTACTTTAGAACATGGGGAAGATCTCTGGTTTACATTAACAAACTGGTACCTATCAGATAGATAGGATTTAAACCAGCTAAGGGCGGTTCCACTGACACCTACATCACATTCTAACCTCTGCAGTAGAATGTTGTGGTCGATGGTGTCAAACGCTGCGCTGAGGTCCAACAGAACCAGGATTGAGACCTGTCCATCATCAGCAGCTAATAACAGATCATTTGTGACTTTAACTAGTGCAGTTTCAGTGCTGTGGTATGCACGGAACCCTGACTGAAAAACTTCAAATAAATTATTGTCCTGCAGGTGGCGACAAAGCTGTTTAATCACAATTCTTTCAAGGATTTTAGAGACAAAGGGCAGATTAGAAATAGGTCTATAGTTTGCCAGTATGTCGGGTCTAGATTAGGCTTTTTCAAAAGTGGTTTAACCACTGCATATTTGAAGGACTGAGGGACATAACCGCTTTCTAGTGAAGTATTTATTATATTAAGAATGGGATTTATAATTAGGGGGAGAATTTCTTTGAGGAGTCTACTTGGGATTGGGTCTAAAATACAAGTTGATGTTTTGGAGGACATAATGACTGAAGTTATCTCTGCCTGATCAACAGCAGTGAACCTATCTAGTATTACTGAAGGATTTGTATGGGACACTAGCTTTGCAGTCTGGGCTTGCTCAGTACTAATAGTGGGAGTAATTGCATTTAGTTTATCTCTAATAGTTGTGATTTTGCTGTTAAAGAATAGAAGGAAGTCATTGCAGCTTAGAGTAACTGGTACGCAAACATGACAAATTAAGATGGCCCTGTAATATTATTATATGTATATATATTGTGTATGTATATTATAAGAATTGTGCTTCTCTCAAACACCATGGCAAAATTACTCTTCAATGTTTGTGGCACATCCATTCAAATCCATTGTTACTTTTCGCTGCATATTGGGTGTGATCCATAATGATGAAAGCCAAAAAGTACAATACAGTATTAAGCTTATTATTATCTCTTTAGGTAGCAGCAAATTGAAACTCAAATCTAGATATATGCATTTCTTTATTTTTCAATTTCTGTATGGTTGCCTATTGTGTCTAAATACATGCTGCTGTTGTGTTCTTGAGCGAGACATCCACCTTGGCAATGTATGAATCTGATCTGGGGTTGTTAGAGTGACTGGTGATGGTCCGAGGGGCTGATTGACTATTTTTTATTTTCTTAACAATGCATTTGATTTATAAAACTACTAGTCCAGCCACAGTTGCTCTGGGGCAGACAAACAGAAGCGTGGCTACCAATTTGCACCATCAGCCTCCGACCACCACCAACCAATCACACACTCGCCACTTTCATATTAGGTAATGTGAATTAAGTGTCTTGCCTAAGGACACAACAGTTAGCACCAGAGCCACAGCTGTCTCACTGTGGCACCTGGTTTCCCCAGTGTCTCCCATCCAAGTGCTAACCTGGCCCGTCCTGCTTTGCTTCCGAGATCTGATGAGATTGGGCATTGACAGGCAGCTATACTCACATTAAGCTGCTTTTAAGTTCATTTTGTGGTAAATTACTTCAGATCATTTAACGTTCAGTATAAATTTGATATTAACCACAAAATCCGCTTTAAAAAGTTTTTACTTCACATGGATGTACATTTCAGTTTAGATAACAAGTGTCAATCTATACATACACAATTATCATTACTACAAACTCCTTTAAAAGCAATTAGGTGGATGGAATCAATCAAAGATAAGCATCCAGTACCAAGATGGTATTAAATTAGTGCAGACAAATTCTAAGATTCATTGGAAGCTTACAAAAATGATCAGAGTGAGCCCAGATATAAAAGTGTTGTTCTAGATACAGTACTTCTTGTAATCTATTTTCACACTTTAGTCATAGTCAGTGACTTGTGTTAGCAGTAAACTACAAACTTTCTAAAAACACAAACATCTGTGCTGGCATCAGTGTGTTGTTTACACTGTTTGGTCCCCTAGTATGACACATCACACAAGATGACAATCATGTAGGATTTTTCTAAAAATCGTCCATTTTTATTATTAGGCATTGAAAGTTCTTCTTCTAAATAAGTATTTGCAATAAAACTTACACCACAAATTATAATGCTATAGAAACCAGTTAAAAACCAAGAATTTACAACAACAACAAAAAAACTAAAAATGTTAGAACCTATTAGAAGGCGGACAGTGCTAAGATAGTTGTAGCTCACAGTTCATCTCCGTTCATTGCCCCCTTTATGGTCTTGTTCGATGTCAGTTTGTTCCCTATTCACCTGGGCCCATTTGGAGCCATTATAGTTGGCACTGGCCCTGCGAATGATGAATCGAGCTCTTCCACGCAAAGAGTTTAATCGCCCGCGGCCTCTTGTGTCTGACCACCTGCATTCAGCATCACCATCTCTGTCATCATGCTAAAGAAAAAAATTCAAAGTAAATACAACAGTTTAAGTCCAGTCAGAGAATACCTGTTCAAAACAGAGTTGTGCTCTTACTAAGTAGTATTTCTTGCTTTTGGGAGTGTACTCTGGATCCCAGTCTTCATTTTTTGTTGACAAAGTTGTGTTTGTTGGATTGCATCGAGAACTACCTCCGTTCCAGCTTCGTCCACGGATTTGAATGTGCTGTTGCCAAATGAAGTCAGAATGTGAAAATGGAAAATAATGAACTTGGAAAAGTCCTCTAATTTACTTACAAATGCTTCATATGACCTTCCTCTGTCACATAAGGTTTCCTTTGCATCTAGTTTAACTCTATTTGACCCCTCTTCAGACTTCACAGGGGAAATATTATCTTCTTTTTGCTCAGAGGATGATGAAGATGATGAAGATGAACTAGAGGAACGGGAACGAGTTTTCTTGCTTTTTCTGGAAAAAAAAAAAAAAAAGATGACTACAATATTTACAGCTGACAATGAAGCTGTAATCAGTGTACTTACAGGGATTTCTTTAGGCACTTGGAAAACATGACAGTAGTCTTTCCCGCACTTGAATCACGACAGTCTACTTCTGGCACATCTGGATCATGGTTATAGGGATTTTTGCGTTGTTCGATATCCCCACGGAGGTCCAGTGGGGCTCCCTTACTTGTTTCTTCAATATCCTGAGCAAGTTAGAATAGAACACATTGTCGTGGATAGACTTTGGATTGGCCTGCAGTAGCACTCAAGAGTTTTCTCTGCCATGCATTTCACTAAACTTTACTTGCAGAAGCACATAACACATCTTGCTCTTGACTGACTTATTTGTATTTTGACAGTCCAAAATCTGGCAATAAAAAGTTTTGTCTGGTTATTTAGGTTAAAACATACTTACAAAGACTTTTGCTTAGATTCCTTTGAACTGCAAGGGCACAGCAGCTTCCTTACTTTAGCCTGGATTAGGCCTTTGCCCACTTTTAATCAAACCCCCTTGTTGTGGTGACAGGTATCAAACAACAGTCAAGCAGCCTTATTCTGTCTTTGTGAATTTAGCATTCACAGCCCCTCCCTTCAGGCTTTTAGGGAGTGCAGCTCAAGGCTAGAGGCTGGCTCATTTATTTGTTGTCTGTCTTTCACACTGATTTCACACTGAAATGGTTATCAGTCACCTTGTAAGTGCCTTCTTCTGCTCTTTTGATCGCCTCAAAAATCTGAGAGTGCTTCCTGAATGCACTTGGTGAAACCTCAAGTCTCCTGTAACAAAGAAACGTAGTATAGATGTGATTTTTTGTTTGTTTGGACAATGCATCCCAAGGACCACACAAGACAAGTGTATGTAAACAACACCCTAGATTACAACCTAATAAATATTTCCGTCAGGTTTCCTGTCATTCACCCTCAACACAGATTCACTCACCACACAAGTATGCCAGTGTACATAGACATTAGCATAACTCAGGTTAATAATAAAGCATTCTTACATACTTTACATCATCTCATACTTAACAATTGTGTGCCTTATTTATTCACTCAACACTGTTTGAATGTGATAAATGTTTGAATGAACTATCACCTGAACAACTGTATGTATTTGTGAATTGACTATTCACCCACAGGTCCGCAAGGGTCATGACACAAAGGGATATGTACTTTCATTCCCTTCCCAAACTTCATTCATGTTTATGCCTAAACAATAAGATACTACTGTAGCCACAAATGCCTTTGGATAGACTAACTTGCAAGGCTAACAATCTGTGCCGTGAGCTCCCTCTGAGCCCAAACAATTACTCACCTCACGCACCCCATTCATACATGGACAAGGTGGGTGAAGTGTCTTGCCTAAGGACAGTACTATAGTATCCGAATTACCAACCTTTAGGTAGGTCATCTCACCATTGTCACGTCAGGTAGATAAGAAAAAACAATGTTTTAATTTAAAGAAGTGGGGGGGGACACTAGCCATAGGACACTGAAATGGAAACTAAAACACAAAATGTCACAATACCTGTGTATTTCTGGACTTTTTCTTGGTTTCATCATTTCCTTCTCTGCAGCTTGTCTTTGGTACATGGAGAACCTCTCGTTTAGAGTCAGTCCAGATGAGGTAAAGTGCTGAGCTGTGTAGGAATAGGATAATAATAAGACCTGCCTTAAAATGTTCTGTCACTTTCCACTCATCTGTGAATGTTGGACTGTTTTTCTGGTTGTAGTGCTTTGTCTATTTCAACAGACCAGTAAATATATCTAAAAACATTGCACAATAAGGCATATATTTGTAATAATTCGACTCAATAGAGGGACTTACCTTTTATATGATGGACAATGGTGACAATGTGTTGGGCAAACCACTCAGAGGAACTTCTCTGTACCTGTGCAGCCTGAACATGTTGAAAGATAGAGCGGAACTCTGTATCTTTTTTTGAAGACTGCACAAGATCCTGAGATAGCTGCCGTTCTTTTTCTAAAATATCAGAAGAGCTGAAATTGAAATGGTAGGAAATGTATGACTGTGGTGACAACTTCGTATGATACATGTCAATCTATAAATTTACCTGAGGAGACAATCAGCAGGGAAATCCAACCTAACATTAAAAGCAGCCTCCTTTTTTCTTGGCAAAACCTTAAAGTCCTCTTCAGGCATGAGCATTTCCCGGCCCCTCTTTTGTGACGTTATAGGAAGGGGGGCAGGAAAGGTTTTAGTCATCTTTCTAGCCATACAAACTCGCTCAGGAGAAGAGTCATCAGAGGTGTGGAAAGGCTCCATTTTAGCAAATGCAGAACCAAAAACAGCAGCTTTTTCCTGAGTTTGCCTGACACACAAGTTCTCAATCGCTGTGTCTAGGCCACTATTGGCTCCGTTCTGCTGTTTGCCCTTTCCAGGCTGTTGTTGGGCTGTGTTGTGACCCTTCGTTTCAGAGAGCTCATTTTCACTGATCCACTCATTGAGAAATGACTCTGTATTAGATTTTGTCATTTTGTCATCATTCTTGCTGCTATTTAAGGGTTTTTCAGCAGTAAGATCCTCTTTTGGATTTCCGGGCCCTAAGTCGGTTTTAGCGAGACTCTCTTTTCCATTTACTTTTGGTTCTTCCATATCAACAGTGCTGTCTGTGCCATTCTCCCATGCTTTGGCATTTTTACTTTGCTCCTCCAAAAATCTAAACAATGGTAGGTAGAGAGCATAAGATTATTCATTCATTAGATTGCAGTATTCATGCATGAAGGAAATTGACTAAATAAAATGAAGAACAAGGTGAAACACAATTTTCTGTAAGATTTCTGTCACAAGCTTTTCAAATTCTGCTGACAATAAAAAAATATAAACAATACGAAATCAAGTTCAGGTCACTTACTTTCTGAATGCAACAGAGAGTGCTGCTTTATCTCCATCCAAGTATTCTTCTGAAGAGAAGATGTCATAGCTGGAAAGCATAGGGTTTAGACTGTCGGGAGAAATCTTCTTTGTTAATGGTGCATTGCACACATTCTTCCAGCAGAGGGCCCCATTGCTCATGCCATTTGTAGTAGACTGGCTGCTTAGTGCAGAAGTACCTCCAGAGGTGGATGAAAGATTAGCTCTCCTTGGGCTGCTAACTTCTGTTAAAGGGATCCAATTCCCTTGATTCTTTTCATCACTTGCCTTATTTTTTTCTCCAGCAAGTACTCCAACCAGATCCAATGCCTCACCATTTCTCTCTCTCTCTTGGATAGGATTTTGGCCAGCCTGTTCTTCCTGCACATTTTTGAAGTTTTTGTTTGCAGATGCCAGTGTGCATTTAGGTGGGGAGTGTGTAGACGACAGGGAGTGCTGTGAGTGCCTGGACAGAGGTGAGCATGATCGTTCAGAGCGGTGGGGCTGACTATGAGGAGGACTTCTCGAACTGCTTGGGCCATTGTGAAATTGCCCCCGTGAATGCTTGTTTGGCTGTTTCTTGTAGTTTTTCCAGTTGTGACGGTTGTTGTTGTTGTTGTTATTGTTATTATTGTTGTAGCCACCCCCTCCACGCTGGTAGCGTCCACGCTGGAAATAGCCACGTCCACGACCTCGACCTCTGAAGTTGTATGGCCGCCTGAAGCCGCGGTGGTAGCCCCGACTCTCACGGTTATTCTGGTATGAACGAGGGTATTTCTTGTCCCGGTTATGTGAAGGAGATCTGGACCGAGACCTAGATCGTGACCTAGACCGAGAACTGACAAAAAGAGAAATACATTTTAAAATGTGGTATAAAATAAATGCAACATCCCCTCTATTGATTTTGTTTGAAGCATTTTGCTGATTGGGCCACATGGTGGCACTAGTCAGCTTTTAAAATGATTTCTATTGACAATCTCACATTCTGTATTTTCCATTTAACTAGTGCTCTAGAGTGCACATGAAAAGCAGACATCTTTTGTTTAGTCAAAGTAATACACTGACAAATAGGGTAAATATTACAGAAATATAAAATGTTACACTATTATACTGTATTTATAATTTTCAGTCAACTTTATTAAAAAGGAATTAAGAGTTATTAACAGCTAGGAAAGGAGTTACAAGTAACCTTTCTAATTCTACAAAAGCTGTTTCAAGTAGCATACAGACCATGATGTACTTATACAAAATACATGCAAAAAAGAAATGCAAAAGCATCTAAACACCAACCAAAACAGAACTCACCACTTGTGTTTTGTCATTGGAATAATGTAAGTAGAAAAGGCAGTGCTCAGAGCAGCACCGCACACTGAGTTAGCCAGCTACAGTCTGTCTCTGCTGCGAGCAGTGTTACTGAAGCCCACAGTCACATGGAACATTTAGGAGAGAAAAAAACACTCTCTCACTTTTGACCCTATGTGTGCCAGTTAGAAAGACTGGTCTGTCCTTTTTGTTACTGTTAGAATATTTTCTAGTTTTATCTTGCCACATAAAATCTTACATGCAATTTATAAAAACATAAATAACAAATATTTTTAATTAATCAAAAGGACTATTGAAGATTGCTATTAGTAGCATTTCTCTCCAAATTATACCCGAGCGTCACTTGATAAGCAAGTCGTCATCATTCTATAAGATTTGAAATACCAAATATGACTTTACCTGTAGCGATGCTTCCTAGAGCGGGATCGTGAGCGACTGGTGGAGTAAGAGGACCTTGATCTGGAGCGAGATCGTGAGTGGCTCCGAGACCTTGAAGCTGATTTTGTGGATCTGGACATCACTGCAGGCCGCCCTTTTACTGTCGTACAAAAGAGACAACATGAGAGGATGATTCAAAGAAAAACAGCAAAATGCAAAATAAATACAAAATATCTTACACTGCATCAGTTTTAGCAAGCAATTCTGATTGATATACATAATTGTAGTCTTTAACGTAAAAATGTTATATAGTACTGAGAAAGCAGCACTTTAGTCTCTGACTAAAGGAATTGTGTAACTTTCTGATGACTAAACAAGATTGCTGACAGTACATCCTATGGTGGTCCCACTGTGTGTGCCTGCTACTGTTTTGAAGAACTGAAAGAGATGTGTTTTCCCCCACATTGTTCTTGTGCTCTTTGAACTTCCCATTCAACCTTTTAATTCAGCTCGGTCCTGCACATTGTAGCTTTTGGCTCGAAGAGAATAATTTCCTGAAGGCCCAGCCTTGATAGACTGCCAATTTGGTCAGTGCAAGAATGGCATTCAGATGTCAGTTTTGGCAATATATCCTGCAGCGCTGCATAAGCTGCATTGCTAGGTCATTACCACCTAGACAAATGACAAATGCTGGCATTTCTGTCACACTGACAATAGTTCATTACAAAGATATTATAATTTCACAGCAATAACATCAATTACATCAAAACATAGAAACTGTACAAACAGCAAACATCCACATACATCAAAAATGTCTGCTTACAAGTTCAAATGCAAAAGACAGTTGATTAGTAGTGCTGCTGGAACTTCAAATGGCAGCTGCTTAATCCCCATCACCTGTTTATTCCATGTAAAAGCAAAGGCTCTGATCAACAATAGCTGAGAAACTTGATACAAAGCTCTGAAAGAAGCCTGCCTCAATCAGTGGCCCTGTCATTAGGACTGGGATGCCACAGTGGCAGCTGAGACCACAGTCGCTATCTATATGTGCTCCTAAGGGACTCCCATCCCTTTTTCTGAAAGCTGCAGCAACTGTCACTGGCACAGAGTCCAGTTATTGAAATGCTCCTGTCCTGTTTGGTTTTAAAACACTTTTCATGCCAGGGAAGATAATGGATAGCAACAAAGTGCGATAAATGTAGCCTTGTAGCCTTTGCCTTGCAAATGAGTTGGACAACAGGAATCAAAAGCACTAAACCAAAAAGAGACTGCACTGTGTACATTATTGAAAAATACACTCATCTAAGGATTGTTTTTACATTTTGCAGAGGCAAATGTGTCAACTGACATTGAATTCACACACTGATTACTGAATTGGTAATTCTTCAGGGCTTGCAGGCCTCAGTGTCATTTTAATCATTGCATATGGCATATATTAATATTTTATTTTTTAAAACAAATGAATACGCCCGATTAACATAGGACTGCAACTATATATTATTTTGGTCAAACCAGTCAGCTATTATTTTGATTAGACGACTAGTCAAACAATCATTTTGATTATACCTTAAGACTTTTTCATATTCCTTACCCAAATAAATGGGCTCCAGTCACCCGCGACCCCTAACGGGAATAAGCGGTAGAAAATGAATGAATGAATAAATAACTGATTAAAGAAATAACTGACTGGAAGGCTTTTAGAAGATAGAAAATATTTACAAATAAAGTGGGATGCACTGATCCTGCTCTTTCAGATCCGATACCAATTTTGATACTTGGGCTTTAGGTATTTTCCAATACCAGAATTCTATGGTGGAATTTGCTGTTTAACTGTCAGATTATAGATTTGTTGACATGTTTTATGTTTATTATATCTGTAATTACTAGGTCGATCCTCAAATATTAACTTTGACATCTTCTCTGTTAACCTAAATCAAAAGTGACATTAATTTTGCACAATTGCTTCAAGATTAACATGGCAAATTTGTCTTACCTCTTATAATGAATAATAATGACATGGTTCAATATTTGTTAATCATAAGGTTGGATATTTCTTTCAGAAAAAAAAAAAAATCACCATCTCCCATAGAGTTATCAGAAATTATGACATCATCAAATTTAAGAATGTGAACCGACAAACTGTCATTTTAAATACTGAATAATTATATTGATTAGTATCTGGTTATCTGGATTTTTATTTTACAATAAGTGTCATGGTTAATAAATCGATGTAAATGTAAAACAAACTCTTAAATTATTGACGCCTTTTTAGAATTGATTTGATGCTCCATGTATTTGGGATTGGTCACGTCCCAGATCTGGTAACGGTTCCCTTTAAACAACAGAGCGACTACGACACACCAGGTACTGCGCACAGAGGTTGGCAGAGTGGGAGTAAAATGGGCATGGGGACATGTAAAAGGGCACGATATTGGTCAGGATGCACGAAGCAACATCTGATGTGACCAGCTATAGGGTTAGGACTATTGTACGTGAATTACACGCGTGTTCACGTACGTTACAGATGCGAAAAGTGCACATAAGTATGAATTAGTCTACAGGGACACGACATCAGGAGTCAAATCAAAGACTATTGTAGTTTAGGTTTTAAGACTACATCATAGAAGATGTAAGTGTCATCTTACAGATTATTTCAAAGTTCACAAAAAGTAAAACTTTGTGTAACTTTTCCCGTGAACAAAATGGAGCCTAAATAAAACCAACTTACCGGCGCACGTTATCCCGTAGTTTTGCAGCGTCACATTGAAGCAAACCCTTGCATAAAATCCCGATTGTTCAACGCCCGGTCTGTTGTGGCCGACTTCTGTCACTGAGTTGGGGTGAGCGGCTGCGTGTGCGGCGCGCACAGAAGGGGTGTGTTCACGCGCTCCTGCGCGCTCCTTCCGCGTTTCACTTCCAAAACACTGGAGAGCAAGACAGACCAGAGACCTACATTTTGGCCCAGCAATTGTTTGTGTGTGAATAATTATATGAAAATTATTTTTAAAATTATGTTTCATGTCTTTTCTCGTCGGTCTATCCTATTGAATGAAAGTTCATCCAACTTTTGTCTCTGTGATTGATACTTACCGTTCATATGTAAAGTAACCTGCATAAAACAGAAATAAACCGAAATAAATGCACTGTGATCTTTTGAGAGAATCTATGTACTTATTTCGTGTTTCCCACTGTTCCTAAGAACAGCAGCACAATGCTACTCCCCCACAATACTAATAGTGTAGAGAATGTCAACACAAATCATATTATCTTTATTCTCTTTGATACATTTTAAATTTCAAATGTGTATATTTTTAGATATCTTTGCTATGTGTTTACTGATCTTTATTATATGTGTGTGGATCTTGTGTTACAACAATGCAATTTACTTTTTAAGTATTTTAAAGCAGTTGGTCTGCCTCATACGTCCAAACGCCTGTGGCGCTTCCTAACCTTGACAGTATCTCTTGTTTCTGCAGTGTTGGAGATGGCTTGTGTGAGCCTCTGCCTTTTGTCCCTTGGCCCGTTCCCGTCCATCTCTATGCTCTATTAGCTCGGTTGATATCGGCCCTATCCAGACACCAGGGCGGTTATTTTGGGCAATCCCTCTGACACCACTATCTCCCAGAGCGCCAGGATAAAAGACTTATGTCCTGCCCAGTGTCCACCTGTTGGAGTCATCTCTCATCAGTGACAGGTCTGATCACAGAGCCTTGCATTTGAATTCAAAAGTATGCTCAAATGTGGTGTTTTGGCATTGACTTCTGTCCACAATATCTTTTGGTGTTTTCTCTTACATTCATACCATTTTAATCTTATTTTAATGTAAGCCATTTGGTGGTTCCTTCCTGTGAAGAGCTTCTCTTCTGTTTCGTTCTGCAATGAAAGTGCACCTGGTTTAATACTAGTCATATTCAAAGTGGCTATTCAAAGCTATGGGTGGATGATGGATACAAATTATTTTATGACAATGTGCTTTTACAATTTAAATTCAAATGATGTTACGTGATGTTTGATCTTCAAACATACATACTCTGTAAGTTAAACATTAAAGTAACCTGGGTGACTGTGTAGGCTTCAGGTACATATTACAGTAATGTCATCCATGATCTCAAACCATAATTTAGATTTTCAACCAAATGTAAAGAAGATTTCACCTTATGGCTGTTGTTGTTGGCTGTAACCACTTTGTGCAGACATGGCCACATGGTGGACTGTTGCGTGTGCTTTCAGACAGTTCAGTCCATGACCACTGCCCAGAGCTTATTATCGCCAGCTCCATGTTTCTACTCTTCTACTGGTTTGAATACTGACACTATTCATTTGCTTCTGCCATGGGAATAAAGCAAGACCCCCTTCCAGATGAAATCCCAATCTTTTGGGTTTATGCGTGGATTTGGCCATTAGCAGCCAAGATGTCATATACAGATTTACTAGTGCAGCATCAGTTTGTTTTTTGATTAGCCTAAAATTTTAGTTCAGCATGTTTTTTTAGCCCTACTTTGAACAGTTACAATGTACATCTGAAATGATAATTCTATTTGTATTCTTAATGTACATTTTTATCATCAATCTTTCAATTAAACACATTTTTAGAGATTTTGTAATATCTTAATACTAATTATGTGTTTATAAAGCTATCCTTTTTGGTCCTGTGTTAAGAAGGGATTGGCCTGTCAAACTTCTTTCTCAAGTGATCACTTTCCCCAGCAGGGCATCTTCTTTCAACTAAGTTTGGTTCTTAATCCTGCGCTCAGAGTCTGTGCCAGCAGCCAAGACCTAAATAGACTTGCACATATGATGATAAAAGAGGACCTCTCCTTGTCCATGCTGGCCACACGCTGCAGCAGCTGGCCAATATGTTCAATCAAACCACCATTGTAAATGAGCTGATCAAGGTTTCTGGGTACACGGCATGGGCTCTGAGTGGCAACCAAATACGGCTACCAAACATACTGCTAAAGGTTTACAGTTTTATAGTATGCTATCGGTTTGAGTCGGATCGAGTTGTAACTGCTCTCAACAAGAAACAGGTGTAATAAATGACAAAAGTGGCTAAATGGGCATGTTGGGTCACACAGCACCACTTGTGGCATCCTGTGATGGCTCCGCACGAGGAACCTGATCCTGTGTGGACCGGTGCCTTACAGCTTCTCAGGCTGGACGTGTTTGTATCTAAGATGGACATGCTGATGGTGCTGGAGGTGCCTGGGGTGACTATGGCAACACCATCGTCATGTCTGAAAACATTTGCAGATGTTGCAGTGTGAATCAGCTCAAGAAGAAGCTGACAAATGAAATTTCCAGCCGCACTGCTTTAGGCGCTTCACTGCCTGTCTGTTAATTCCAGATGACTTTAATTATTTTTACATTGACTCAAAAGCTTTGACTATCAGTACAAAATTATTATTATTATTTTTTTTCTGTTGTTCTGATTTAATTTCGTCTTCCTTGAATACAGCTTTTGAGATTGTTACATTCAATTCTGATTACTTCTGGCCAGTTGTAGACAAAAGCGTATTCCCATGTAGGGTTACTGAAAAAGTGTGTTATACTCCAGAATACATACAACGCTGTAGATCTCCTCAAGTCAATTTTGCACCAGAGTGTGTTGTTTGTTACTGTTACAGCATTTGACACCACATGTATCTGCTGTGCATGTGACACTCACCAGGGAGGGCCTGGTGTGAGGAAAACACTTTAGCTTCTGAAGTATCTGCTGTGAGAGACAGTTGTTGGAGATACTGGTAGAGATAATTGTTTATTCAGTTGCCTTTAGGCTGTGGGGCCAAAAGGGGACAAGGGTAATTACAGGTCAAAATTAGGTCGGTTGAACATAAACTAAGAGTCTGTAAGTTTGGGAGTTTTATGAGGGGCAATAAAGGAACATTTGTGAGTGGGTATTCTTATCTGAAAAGGGGGTTTGCCTCCTTTGCAATAGCAGTTGTTCTACCATATATAAAGCTGTCTTACACTAGAATCGGGGAGATCCTATATTTGGCCACAGTGGGACTCCCAGACGAACGTCGACTGTCTGTATGTGATGCTGCTCTCTGTAATAAACTTCCTTTAATATTCAGAAGCTAGCGTCCACGAGTCTTCTTCTACTGATTGACACACCGACCAACATCTTCAGAAACCACACTTCCATCACAGCTGCACCCCGTCTCAGAGGAGGTGTCCCACAGGGCAGTCAGGCCCCGAGCAGTGCACTTTATGAAGGAGAGCAGCTGAGGCAGAGCCACTGGGCACAGCTCAGTCCATCCAAAGCACTTGGTGATTGGTTACAACAATAAAAACATTACAAGCTGTATGGTTTTGGAGTGAGTGAAGATGCACCTTATTTAACAAAGATGTGTGCCACGCTTGGAGGTGTGGTAAAATTAGTGACAGTGCAAATCCATGAACCTTTGATAGTCGATGCCCCGAGCTGTCAGTCACGTCCCAGGCTGTCAGCGATCTCGCTCACAGTTAGCGTTCCAGTCGATGTAACCTCAGCTCTCAGCCAGGAGACACCCAGCAGCGAGGTGACCGATACCATCGTAAATGTACGTGTGGTGTTGGGTCAGGAAGATGAGACTGTGCTTTTAAAATGATTTTTATTATTAATATATTATTTTTCTGTTGACTAGTTAAACTTTTGTCAAAATAAATAAGGCACTTTGAGAAAAAAATAAGTAGCAATTTAGCCTTCTGGGTCAAGTAAAATGTAAATTTACATGAATTATTTTTTAATAAATCATATCACCCTGACGCTACTCCACTTCACTTGAAGCCTTGGCATCACATAAATTATACTTGTTAATCTTTTCCTGTAGGCATTTATGGGCTTGACGTTCTCAGAGGTCTTCCCATAGCTGTAATTTAATCATAGCAATGAATGAATGGCATATTTAATGACATGGAGTTGGTCGGTCACAGCCCCTGCTGAGTGAAGGAGGATATCAATATATTTACATTTAAAAGTTATGTTGTCATAAAACAACATCTGCATAATTGGAACAAAAGCAGTAATAAAAGTAATAAAAAGCAATTAAAGAAAACACTACATTCTTCAACATGAAAGTGCTAAGGAAGTGGAGGGAAAGGCAGGAATGTGGCACACCGCAATGAGTCACTTTGGTAAAAAGAAAAACAGTCAGCTACTGGCTGCCCAGTTTCAGAAGCACCTAGTCACTATAAACAGACATATATATGTCTGGAATCGGCCAAAGAAAGCAAACATCCTACTCACTCTTTTACAAAACTATGGCCTAAACATTTGGATGTGTTTCTTTTGGGTATAAAAGCATATTCACTAAAATCACTGTAGTGGTAAGGACAAAATGAATCCAGTCTGCATGACTGGTCAGAGTCAGTGGGGCTTGTTTTGAGAGGACTTCGTCAACAGGAAATTATGGACTGGTGCAGAAACACCTCGTCATAAACATAAGTCTGAGTCAACAAGGCAATGTAGACTTTCAGCTGGAGGGAATACTTTGTTATTTTGACTCAAAACAGCTACAGTTGTCTGTGCAGCTTCTGTTTAGCAACTTACCCAAGAAACACACCATCATCTCACACAATATCACTTGAATAATGTTGCATCAACCACATTTCTGCAATAACATTTTATAACATAGAACTCATCAAACACTTGTTGTCTTTAGCCTCTGTCCACACTTTGGACATGACTTACTATTCAGGACTTAAAACACACTCAGGTATTTGTGTTCTCCTCACTGCAGGTTTGATAAAATAGAGACAAATAAACAAATGGCAGATATCTATTTCTTACCACATTAGTTTAAAACCTCACCCGTGAACATGACTGAAATGAACTTTGACAAGTTACTCTGAAGAAGGTCCAGATGGAAATTCCTGAAGAAGATTTTATATTTGGAATTTATGATCAAATTTGCTTTTTTTTTATTGTAAACATATTTGAAACTAACACTAACTGCATTATCCTGATGCACTTTGCCTCATAGAATTATAGAAATACAAAATCCTAAACAGGAGCTGGGCGTGGCTAATAACAAAGAATCTCTTTTGTGTCTAAGATTAGGATGATGTCTGGATGGTTCTGACAAGTCCTCACCTGGTAAACTGCAGTGTTGCTGATGGTTCATCAGGGGATGTGGAGAACACTCACTTTGGTCATTCCTTTTCCTGGAGCTGCTCCCAACAAGTCCGACGTGCCAGACGCATCTGGCTTTGATTCTTCCTCTCACTGTTACTTAACTGAAAAAAAATCCCAGACTCACTCCTGCTTCTCCAACTACAAATTACAAAACCGTATTATGTGAGGACTTTTCTCTTTCACTGATGTTTTATTATTGGTACAGTTGCAGAAAATCCTGTTTATTAGGTCTCATTGTTACAAAACAAATTGGAAGTAACTTGTCTGGTTCACACACAAATTGAGTTCCACGAAACATAATTAACATATTCAAATAATGGAAATGGAAACAGTGAGGCATTAGGCATTATGAGACACTGACCAAGTTGCCAAAGGTTTTTGATGTAGCATTAAGTTGAACTCTCAATGTCTCTTGAATTCTCAATGTTCTTCAGATTGTTATTGCACTATTAGCAGCTAAAGGCTGTGGTGTAACAATAGTTATACCACACAGCTATCTTTGGCTGCTGAAGTGTGGATTGTGCTTATCAGGAAAGCCACTGAGTATTAAGTTCAGCTGCTCGAATGGTGCTAAAATATAAAGTCAGAGTCCTGAGTCCGTCCACATGGATGGTATAGTCATCGTAGCATGAAATGACTCATGTTTCAGTTGCACTGTGTTTGAATGTACACTATGCACAGCAGATGTGTTTATAGGCATAATTACATCCACTCTATGCTATGGCTTCCCCTTCACAAAATTGTATATGTCTGCTATCTGCTACTTGCATTTGTTAGCCCCTAAAGCAAGATTCTGCAGAAAGGGGGATTCTTTTGTTTGAAAAAGCAGTCAAAGATATCAGTGTAACCTTGCTCTTTAGGCAAGGTACACTCTTGGCTGCAGGTACATTGTGTGTTGGTAGAGCTCAGGATATTCCATTTTTATTGATTTTATATTCTCAGGACATCATTTTGGGAGAAGGTTTATGCAATGAATGAATAAAAGAGAAAAGGGAAGCTATAGTGGACAAGTTGGTTTTCACGTAAAATAAAAACAGAAATGGAAGTGAACTCAGAGTGACAAGTGGAAACTGTTCATTAGGCTGGCACGGATCATCAGATATACAACATTACACACAAAACACTTCACACAAAAAAAGGGAAAAATAGGGAACTAACTTGTTCACTTTTTATTCACTGTTGTCCTGTGAGAGAACATTTTCCAGTCCAGTCTACTTCCCAAAAGCATCACACACAGCTTGAGCAGAACTGTTGACTGACAGCAACAATACTCTTATGCTGGCAGAATATAACAAGGATCAGCTGCTTCAGAAGCTGGAAAATGAATTTTAATGCACTTTTGTCTCTGCTAAAGTGTGTCCATTCAGTTCAGTGCCAAGGGAAATGGTCTAAATAGCAGAACTTACTGCATGTTTTGTGTTAGTTGGCCTTGCTGGTTCTAGAGCTACTTTTGTGGCTTTTGGTACTCCTCCAAGACTCCGTACTGAGCGGTATTTCCCTTTTTCCCTCTAATGTTAGCCCCAGACACACACACACTGTTTACATCCCAACATAATGCAAAGAACAGCAGCGTGTCAAAGCTGTTCCAAAACTCTCCAAACTGTCCCCAAGGCCCGTTTTTTTCGACAGTTAAATCATTCACAGTTTCCGTCGCCGCTGTTGTCGGGCAGAGCCAAGCGAGCCGTCTGTCAGCATTAGCACTGGAAGCCACAGAAAGCCTTTAGCTGTAAGAATAGCTATGGCGACACACTACACCTTTGTGAACTCGCAAGGCACTCCGAAACTGACCCACCATAAACAAGAGGCAGCTCTGAACGATGAAATAATATCAGGTTCATTGGAAGACCGTAAAAGTCACATCCTCTTGAAATTGTGGCAGCTCAGCACCTATTAAATGCTTTTTCATCCTCAAATGTATTTAAGCAGAGCCAAATATTGCTTCATGTTTGAAAGTGAGTGACGTTTTTGCGTCACACACGTCTTTGATTTGGACTTCTGTTGTGTAACTTGGTTTGTGAAATCGTTTTATCTGGACGCTGCCAAATCATGCAGTCTCTTTGGTCCATGGTTTGAATGAAACTCTTTGAAACTGAAGTTCCGGCAACCTGTCCTCGAATGATGTTAAGATTTACTTGCCATGTTTTGGGTCTCTCAGCGAAATGTCACATGCTCTCATAATCAAACACAACTGGATTGGTTTGTTTGTGCTTTTGTCTTAATATGGCAACAATTTTGGGTTTTTGAGAAATAACCCAAAAATGTCAATGAAGGTTTGAAATTTGGAAAATATGAGAACTACAGCCACAAACTTTGTTCTTCTGGTGTTTGTTCTTGTTGTAAAATTGTACTATATAGAGTGTTTGTGGTCAGATAAAGCACTTGTTCAGTTCTATACCGGTGTTGGGAAGTAACTGAATACATATACCACAAATATATATTCAAAATACTTATTTTGTGTATTCTGGTACGTTACTCTTTCAATTTGTGGTTTTCCGAATACATTACGTTATTTGAGCAGACAATTTAGGCTTCGAACTGCACTGAATTAGTGAGAAAAATAGAAAACGGAACTCTTATAGTGTGTGCATCAGGGATGGGCTGTATATTGGTTCCAGTATCGGTATCGGAAAGTAAAAAATAGAAATAGAAGAGCAATTAGGTTGAAAATATGGTTGTATATTTAGACAATCATGCACCAAATGATTTTATATCTCACATAAATATCGGTATTGGCAAAGGTTATTGGTTAACGGGATACATTACAAAATACATTTTAATGCAAGTATTTTGTTACTAAATACATGTCCAAAGTATTCTTCCCAACCCTGTGAAATACTGCAGTTTCCTTCTTGCCGACACGACTGCTGTTCTCACGCATTTTCTCAGTCCATTGAGGTTTTGTTTTCTACACAATCTTGATTTAGAGCTTTTTTCCCTCACAATAATGAACACAGTGGTGGTATAGAGTTTCAGGTTGTTTATTGAAAACGGTAAAATAGAATCCTCTCTAGTACAGATTGTCTGATAAAAATAGATAACCACATGCATTGTTTGTTTAAGCCCCTGAAGTATCAACTGAAGTTCCATAAAACCTACTACAAAAGCTCATAAAATACTACATTTATCGCTCTAAACGTTATCTAACATGATGTTGACAAGACAACAAGAAACACATGAGAACACAATGTGCTTCCTCAACCCAAAAACTGTCGACTAACCAGCATGAAGCATCTCCATCTGCGACCCCTCCTGTTCTGACTTCTTGCTTAGCTAAAACTGTGTAAGCTCATTGCCAAAATCGACTGTGTTGTTGAGCAGACCAATGCCTGTTTTTGTTTAAAAAAATATTCTGGCAAAACCTTTTGTCTTACTTTTGGCCCAAAAAAATACCAGCCAACCTGAGTCCAAATGCCAAAGATCAGTTTCCTTGTTTGGTGATATCAGAAAGAGAAGAATGATTAGGTAATGTGTAACTTGAGCTTTTGCTAATACTGTCGGCATGTGTCTGATGCACCTAAACTCATTATTAACCAGTGGAATGGTCCAGTGGATTTGTTTGTGTTCCCAGCCATCCCAAATGCTTTCTTTTATCGGTATTTTATCTTTTTTTTCCAACAAGAGAGGAGAAAAAGACGTGTCCAAATTGGCTACAAAAATAAAGGAAATATCAAATGGTAACATAATATGCAATAATGTAGTATCCAAGTGGTCTTGATAACCACATTTGCTTTGTTTCATCTGCTAAGTGCGAACATGAAAAACTGAGAATGTTGGGTGATGCCACTTTGGTTGTCGTGTGTAAGTTGTTTTTTAATGACTGGAATTAAAAAAGGGCAGCCATGTTTGTTTCTTGATGAAATGTGATCTAGTGGCCTGAGAAGCTTCAGTCAGGTGTGTTCCTGTTAAGGACTGGGGCCGGGCCACTGGTGTTTGTTTTTAATTAGGACGGAGGATGGAGCAGAAAATGACTGCCAGTTTCACAAAGTAGATGCTTTGTTCCAGCTATTACAGGTTAATAGTTGACTTAGCAGAGGAGGTTAACCCAAGTCCAAGGGAGTTCATTAACTTGGGAACAGGCTGTATTTTGATGGCATCTGGGGTTTAAGCATCTATGTAAATATTGCTTTTCATTGCAAAAATGAACATAGAGATAATGAACATTTTCAGTCACCACTTTGTGACTCATGACAGAATGTGCAATGTCAGATCCAATGGCAGTCTGCACCAGACACAATATATCATCTTCTTAAACTGAATGACATTTTTCAGAAAAAAAAAGTCCAAGCCAGCATTTCAGTTCTCCAACTGCCAATCTGGCATTCACACACATGTGAGGGGGAATATGAGCGAGACAGTGAGAAAAAGGATGAGCACAGTGATGCGGAAAAGGGACTTTCCATTTGTCAAAAGTGAGAACCAGCTGTGGCTCTGACCCTATACGCTGGGACAAAGGCTGCTACTGTTCTGTGGTCTTCAGCACCACAGCATCATCTGCATATATGCAGTCGTGATTAGAGTCAAACCTACTGCAGTGGTCTTTTCTAGGTACGTGTAAAAATAAACACGGACGGTCAGTGAAGAAGCCAGTCACAGATACAATCTCACGCTATAATGCACCTGATTCAAAAAAATGTCAACATAACATAGTATAATTACTATCATAATAAATGCCCAGCATCATTATCGTTTTTGTTAAAAACATAGCTTTTTGTAAACCAAACTACAATTCCTAACCCACCGTTGTGTGGTGCCGCAGCTTTGTTTTTGCATATCTAGCATATATACTTGAAACTAAAATGCGTAAAATGTATATGAAACTTGCTAAAACTTATAGGCATGCCTAACAGGATCAAGCAGGTGTTAGGTCACTTTAAAAAGTGGATGCAAAATGAATTTTCAGTATCTGTTTCACACATGTTCCCAGAAGTGGCGTCAACAAGTCAACTCAGACTGAGGTGAAACTCCAGTGTTTTTTCTAACTGTTTTGTCACAGTCTGTTGACACTTGAGGGCCACAGTGGCTGCTGCCCCTCCTTTGCTCGGGGCACGGTTGTTCTCATGTGTCATGCTATCACACATGCTCTCCCTCTGTCGGCCCGTTCTCAGCATGTGCAAACACAAATCCACACACAGCAGACTCAAGGGAATGCAAACAAAACTGACCCGCTTTACTCTAGTTATCTCGTCCTGTCTGTCTCCCACACTGACCCCTAGAAACACACATGCTGCATTTAACCTCACTAGCCCTTACAGACAGTGAATGAATGTGCTCCTCACTGTTCCATTCTCCCTGGCAGGATAAATAAAGAACACCGAGAAATACCCTAGTAACATGAACGGAACAGTTTTTGACAGACTGTTCTTATGGGAACTACATTAGTATAACTTCACAGTCTATACCTTAAGAAGGAGTAAATCAGATTTAGGACAGAAGTTGGTGAATTTTTCCAACTATTAATCAAAGAACCCCAATGGAAAAGAATGAGTCAGTGGTCTTCAGCTGTTGCTTCTGTGGTAATCACGTTCCACTGTGCCAGAGCAACAAACACACAACATGTTAGTGCGAGAAGATCCTCACCGTGACACTGGACCCTGGAGGTGGTCGTCCATGGGCCAGTCAATCTCAGCCAACACAAACACTGCACACTGCCAAGGAGGATCCCCTTTCAGCTTTAGGCACAGCTGAAATCTACTCTGCACATTTTTATTACAAAGAGAACAAAATGAAAACTGAGAAATGCGGGTGTCTTTACTGTAGCTGGGAGCCAATAAGGATTCATTTCCACTTATCTTCTGAACTGAAAATAGCCATGTTGGAAAAACACAAGCTGCCAGTCCAGCCTGTGTCCTTTGGCAGTGAACTTTCTACATGAAAATGCAACCGGCCAGTGGAAATGGGTCCCAAAGGTGCCATTGTTTCTACAGCTATACATACACTGGAGCTCAGGCTAGAACTACATATTCATGCTTTTTCAGTAAGTAACAAAATACTAAAGTAAAAGGTAAGTATTATGTGCTTTTATTTTGATTTGTCCGGGTTTGGTTACACATTTAGTTTAAACTCATCATGAACACACAAATACTGATCCTTCGGCAGCTGTGAATTTTGACTCATGTCGAAATTTAAACTGTCCCTGAGTCGTGAATTGGACTTGAGTCAGATTTGAAGGCCAATGGCTCGGGACGTGAACTTGAAGTCCTCTAACAGAATAAATAAAACCATTGTCTCTTCGTATGAATTGGAAAAATATGTGCTGTTTTCGGTAATTTGGTACAATGACTTGAAAGGACTTGAAACTCAACGTGGAGGACTTGGACTAAGCAGTGTGTTGTAAATGAAGATAATTGAGAAAAAAGCGGAGACTGAAAGATTTATGTCTATATATTTTGCAAAGCCTTTGGTTGGGTAATAACTAGAAGCTACTGACAGGGACGCCAATTTCCATCCAATCAAGGACACGTTCACAACGACTCATGGGGTAAAAGACAAATGCCTGACAATGTCCCACTCAGTAGTGCTTTATAATGAATGAAATAAAAACACAAAGTGGATGGAGATTGAAAGAAATCAATTGCAAACAACTGTGTGACACTATCTTGGACAATTGTTTTTGTGTCCAAACCTGCCACAATAATTACTATATTAACTTAACGTTAAATAAATAATAGCTCGAACAATATTTTTGGGTGCTCAATATTGTGTATTTTTTATGTGTACTTTTTTGTTTTGCAAGTTTAGAATTGTTAACGGTTGAATAAATAACTTCTGTGACCATTGAAAAGTGAATTTGCAAAAACAGATATGTGCCAATTGAAAACAAAGTTGAATTTTTACAGTTTACTCTTTGTCCTGCAGTGTTTTCAAAATATATTTTAGTGCAATAAAAGTACTAGTCCACACCTTCTACTATACTGGTATTAATGTGTAGAAGATGGTACCAAAAGCGAAAAACTGTCAAAACGGACAATTATAGATACTAAATAAGTATTAAAGTGTTTAATTCTGCTTTTTCTTTATTGCATCTCATGTTTTTTTTAATAATATTGGGTTTAGTGTGTCAGTGGCATAATTATCGTGATATTTTTCCGTAAAATTTCTGGTCATGACAGGCCTAATCCCCACTACACAGCAGCCTTTTACTGTATCCCATAATTAAGGAAACAAGAAGCCAATCCGATGCGATAGAGATGTGTTCGCTCTTTATAGGATTAGACTCGATTTGTTCTGGCAAACATTACACCCTATAAAACCCACCGTCGTTCTGGCCTCCATTTTGTTAGCTGTGAACAAAGGCATTTCAATACCAGCAGAGTGCCAGGCAGATGCACCCATAAAGCACATGCCGGCCCCCACGATAAATCTGTTCCCACTTTCTCCTTTGCATGCTTCGACTTCACCAACTTTGCATGTCCTCCGCTCTCAGTGACGCGAGCGACTGCACAAGAAATCCAAAAGCAATACGGATCACATCAGTGGGTTTGTACTGGACAGGTTATGACGGTCCAGCAGCTGCCCGGTCAAAACCAGCGAGTGTAGTGACGGGCGAAAAAGGGATAGCGCTGAAACCTTAGAGTCTCTCAAGGGGATTGTTGAGAGCTTGTACGGCTTCGGAAAAGGGATCAGGGGAGCGACTCACAGTTTGGCCTTTCATTTCTGCCATCTGAGAGCAGCTGCCTGAAGAGGGGCCTGTTGCTGAGCAGATAAAGCTCTCCAGGGTGGAACAGGGGGGCACTGAGCAGAGGTTGTGCTCGGAGGCTTTGATGGTTGTGATGTGTGCATTGCTCCAACAGTGGTGGTCTTATCTGAAGTGGCCTCACGCTGACCCCCACACTGTTTAAAAATGGATGGCATACAGGGGCCACTCGCCGCTCAGTGACATTTGTAAGATTCCTCGGCGTCCTCGGGTGAGAAGATTTACGGGAGAAACAACAGCAAACGTGTGTCGTGGAGGAGGCAGTTTGTCATAGCAATAAAGAGGAGCGCAGTACAAGCAAGAGAGAGTATGCTAGTGATGAGAGGTGGGTAGAGGAGCCAAACTCAAACTCAAGCTCAAGTAAGAGTAAAGTACCTTCAAAGTAATATTACTCAAGTGAAAGTTGTGGTCTGAGAAATTACTCAAATAAGAATAAAAAAAAGTACACCAGGAAACTACAACTGAAGTAAAAATAACTGGAAGAGCAACTGCCTGGACATAACATCTGATTTATAATGTGAAGTGTGTGGAATTTGAAGGAAATAAGAATAAATAATGTCGATGTAATCCCTCATTCGTCCAGGTGTGCTTCATCGTAGAAAAGGTTTCAGGGGTTGATGAAAACCCCTTAAACCTTTTATAGATAGACATAGTAGAAAAAAAAAAAAAAAACCAAAAAAAAAATATATATATATATATAAACGTTCAATTTATTCTATATTGTAACTTTCTCACAGAGGAACCAAAACATTCACTCAAGTAAGAGTACTGTACGTCAAATAAAATAATACTCAAGTAGGATGAAAAGTACAATTTCTTCAAAAAGTTACTCAAGTTAAACTAGAAACTAAACCCACCTGTGTTCCTGACTATGCATGTCTATGCATTTCCAGTGAAGAACTAACTTTTCTTCACCAAAACAAAGAACTGCAAGTTCTTTGTATCTTCTGACAGAATGCATTTATAAATGGAACATAATTATTGCAACTGTACTTGACTAAAGAAATTCTTGGTGGACTAAAGACATGGCCTCTGCATCAGTGTTTTTCAGCCTTTTTTGAGTTGCGGTTTTTGAATTGAAACGATTTCACAGCACACCATTGACTAAAATATTACCAAATCACAGCTTTTAGTAAAAAAAAAACAAAAAAAACAGTGGGAGTATAAAAGCAGTTGTGACAAATAATGGCCATGCCACAGTCTGGTTCTTTAAAATTGTTTTGCTGCTTTCTTTGGATCAGAAATTGGCTAAAAATAGACACAAAAAGACACAATCCATGTGTGAATGTGAAAATCAAATTTTACATATTTTCAAGGCACACCTGACAATACCTGACAGCACACTAGTGTTTCCAGGACACTGGTTAAAATCAAAGGATTAGTCTACTAAAGTAGGAGTGTTGTAAGCTCTCAGAACTATTATTACTGTGATTATGATTATTATCTCTCTGCCCATGCGTCTGAAACTGCACTTACAAGATGTGATAATAACCACGCACACAGAGAAGAAGAGTAAATATTGTCTTCATATGTAAAAAAGCCAAAACAACAGCTACCTATGCTGCTTCTTCTGAGTATAATTGATTTGAAATCCCAATAAAATAAGTAATCAACTAATAAATTTGTTGGTCAACTAAGACACCATTGACCAATCAATCAATCTAACAGCTAAACTACCCTATACTAAGCCTATACTACTATACTAAGCTGGGATCACTAAAATTCATTGCAAGGTGTTTGGCAGAAGCACTCCTTTGACATGCTGGTGCTCTTTTAAAACATCTACCTGAATTCCCCAGTTTGAGTCCAGTCCAGACCTCGGCATTTTACAGCAAGAAATAACTAATGTCCTGGCCTGCTGTCTCAAAGTTCTAATTTATGTCCAGTGTCAAACATTTCTTCCTTGAATAATCTACCGTACCATTCCTGGATTATCTGGACTGGCCTTGCATGTTTATTTGTATTGCATCTGACAAAACAATAGTATAGAACAGTGCTTGAAATGTTTGAGCTCTTTCTTCAGGAACAAGGACCTGTAAACTAGGAGATACTGCTTTTGTTGTACAGTAAGCAGAAGTGAGTTAGTTACTGCATTGGACACAGTAGAAAACATATTACTCCACAGTTGGATTGTAGCACCTTTGATCACGCTTTACAGATCACCACTTCTTTCTTGTCTTGTGTGAATTGAGACACAAACTTGGCACTACTTGGTCTGTGGCAGTGAACTTTCCTCACTCACACCTCCCTAAAAATAGTACCGACTAATCCTCAAGTCGCCTCAGAGTAGCACCATACTATGATAAAGCGTTCTCACACCAACGATGTCAGCCAATCGCCCATGTCAAATAAAGCAGGCTGTTACAGGGATATTTTGCCTGAATAGTTTCATGGGACCAACAGGAGTCCATAGATATGAGATATGCAGACACATCTGGGTTGCGGTGCTGCACCCTCTGCTGGGGAGTGTAAATACAGCTCTGTGTGAAGCACAACACCAACACAAGTGTGAGGCCAACAAGAGGAAACACCTCTCAACTCATGCATGACAAAGCAAGGGAAGGTTAATGGTATTAGAAGCTTTGATGTTTTTGTTTTTTTTATTATAAACCTACTAATTCCAACTATAATGGTTAAGCAATGTAATGTAATATAACTTATTTGTAAGCTCATTCCCTCCCAGTGCCCATTTCCAATGGTGGTAAGCTGTTAGTTCACCTGCCTATGCAGTAATTAAATTATGACTGGATATGACTTTTGGAGTGTTTGTCATCACGTTACATGCAGTATACAGTAATGTAACTCAATATTACCTTATTTACGATGACACCATAGAGCTAAGTAGGAGAGATTGCAGATACTTGTCTCAAAGTTTAAAACTGATCTTATTCACTGACCTAACTAACCTTTGTGGATAATAAGACAACAATAAAGTAAAAAAAAAAGTGTAGTACTACCATTATTATTGATGCAGCTGTTTTACATCATAAGTCATAACTCAAACACAGCTAGTAGGAAGACATTTATATCAAGCCGTCCACACTGACTGGTATGGCACGTCAGAGCATTGGTTAAGGTAACTTAAATCTTTGTTGAAACCCCTTCAGCTGCTTAGAAAGTTGGGACACTGAGAGAGTGCCAGACCTCCCAAAGCTCCTGGAAAACAGAGGCGCAGGAGGAGGTAGAGTGGCATGAGCCCCCTGGAGAGAGCTAGTAAAAGGAGACTTCCAGTGAAATAGATAGTGGCATGCTTTGCCATCAACTGTGATGGCCTTTAGTGGGGGCTCTAAAACTGTTGCACTGTAGTTAGCGTGCACCGTCCTTCTGTACTGTCATGAACTTGTGCTTCCACTGATACTGACCAAATGCTTCAATGGTTAGCATGTGGAATTGTGGGAAAAGAGAGTAAAAAACGTCCCCAAACAAAGATTTTGAAATCGATGTCTGTGTCTGTTTTGAATTAATAGACCTGAGAGTGAGCAACATCAATAAATGAAGGCCATCTGTCTGAATGTTTGAGCTAAGTTGAAAACACACAAAAAATATAAGACAAGATGAGTCAGACTGGTCAGCTAGTCTTTAATAGAACTTAGTTCTCCAACTGACTCTGGAGCACACATTAAAATATCTTTAGAGCATATACACGCATCTGCTTTTCCAACATTATTTTGTGGAACTGTGGTGAAAATGAGTTACATAAGAGTGAAGAAACAGCCTGTTTTATGTCATAAATGTGAATGTACATTCCACAATGTAAGTTATACATCTGAATTAATGTCTTGTCTTTTCTTTGTTTAAGATTTCGGTGAGATAAAGCTTTTTACACACCGGTGTGTGTAACACCTGGGCTCAAATCACAAAAATACTCAGTATGGTAACAAACAAAAAAAAACTTGTGTACAACATGATTCTATTTACACTTCCCTCATTTGTCTGGTACAAAGGTCATTTACATTTATTCACAAAATGAACCCAGTCAACTTTTTGACTTAAATAACATGTTCAGCTCAAAGGAATTAAACCTCAGGTTTATGTGTTTAGTGTACAGTTAATGAGAGTGAAAAGGTGCAGCATCCATGCCATGAGAATTCACTCCGTTGTGATGCATCTCCACAATGCTTCCTTTCGTCTTTGCTCTTGCTCTCTAGTCCCAGAGAAATGATGTCTGTGTGAACGTGACGATTGGCACAGGTCATAGGACATCTCGTGTGAGCACAAAAAGGGCACAGAACAGGTCGAGGCCTTAGTCCGACCGCACTTCAGCATCGGAGTACAATCACAGCACCTCTGTGGAGAGAGCAAGGGTCAGAGGTCAGACCAATAGTCAAAACAAACTCTGAAAGTTTAGAGCACTAGAACACTGAAACACTGTCCTGAAAATGCAATGCAAGTTTAATTCCAGAAGTATTATAATAATTATATTATTTTTATTTCTTTTTACCCAAAATATACATCTAAAAAAAATAACCCAAATTAGAATACTGGTTTTGGTGGGAAATGCTTCTGGCACCAGCATTCAGTGTTTGCTTTAAATATGAGTTATGACACTGGCTTGTCTTCAAGCTAACAGGTGACGGCTAAGATTTAGAAGGAAGGGTGAGAGTAGGGTGCTGCTGACGCTGCCACTGGGTGGGAGACTTGTGAGGATTCATATGGTGCGTAATTACTGTGGAGTCGTATTCCCGACCCTTGGCTGCGGAGCACTTGTGGAGAGAGTCTCCTCATCACCTTTGCCATTCGTGGAATTCCCAGCTTGGCCATTGGCCCGAGTTAGTGGGGATACTGAATAAAAGCTGTCATCAGCACCAAGATATCTGCCTCATCCTCTTTCCACGCACTATTTCCCCCATCGCCAGGCATCCTCGGGGGGTATAGCACTCACAAGGGTGACAACCGGCATGGAAGATGCACTACAACTTCTTGTTTGTTTTTCGCTTCATGCCAAGGACAACACTAACTATTCACCTTTTTATTGGTAACGTAAACATGGCACAGAATTAAACCAGTGCAGATCAGAACACATAGTGTAATATGTCTTGAGTTTCAGCCTTTATTGGATATGACCAGATACATGCCTGAAGCTTTAAAGGGCATGTACCTGATTTCGAACCATGATTCAGACTCGGTTTCGTTTTAGTTTCAACCCTAAGCTCACGTAGTTCTCAGTGCCATTCGGATATTGACACAGTAACAACTGTCTCAAGTACCCACTAAGCTTTGTTCACACTCAGGGTACTCCTTAACTTTTTAGTTAAGACAAATTAATGGGTTTACTAGTCTCATATAGTCAATTATTACACTTATATTTTTTGTTTAAATTATATTATGGTCCAAGATACTCCAAAAAGAAGCAGCATTTACAACTAATGACACTTTTTATTCAGATAAAAGCACATTTAATCTTCATTTGAAACCTGAAATCCTTCCAAGTACCCCATGGTAATTCCTTATGTACCCCTTGAGGTCCCCGTACCCCTGGTTGGGAAACACTGGTCTAGGATAGACTCATGCAGTTGTTTGCAAATAGTTCTCAATGGTCTCTCTTGGAAAAGCACCATGACTGGGAATCAAATGTCTAGGATAGTGTCGAGCAGTTGTTATCCCATGATTCTTAGTGAACAATTTGCCGAAAAGGCGTGACTCTGTCTGTAGCTTCTCTAGTAACGTCTCTATAGCTCCCTATGCATACCTGACTAGATACAAATTAAAATCAAATGCAATTAAAATCAAATACTTCAATATTACATTTTCTCTTCAAATTCATCTTCAGAGTCTTATTTAGAAAAAAAAAAAAGTTTTACTCAAATGATATCTCAACCGTCGCCTCAGTGACTAGAACTCCAAAACTCCAGCAGGAAAATTTTGCAATCGCGGCTACTTTTGGAAAAACAAATCATGTGACAAAATATTTAAGCCATTATATGACTGAACAAATTATTTGAATGAGTACTTTTGGCTTTCCTGCATCAGAAAATCTAATTGGATTTTGAGGTATTCATGGGACTTGTCTTTGACATATTGAACCCCACCTGTAACATGTTGAGGCTTCATGACGCTTGCTTTTTTTAAGAAAGACTCATCACTGTCGAAGGCCAGGATAGGTTTGGTGACAATACTGCTTTCAGATTTGCTCTCAAGCCCTCCATTGGTTGTGTTTCCGTGATTGGTCAGTTGAATAATATCTTCCAAATTGGCAGCGTCTGCTTTAGTAGTCAGACCATTTTCTTGCCGAGTAGGCTGGACTCCATTCACCACTCTGACTGGGATGCTAGAAAAGAAAAGCATGGTTTTGGTTATCCAGTGAGTCATTCTTGCAAAACAATAGAGTATATAAAACTAGAGGAATCATCATCATGGGAACCTATAGTAACAGACACCCAATTCCAGCCATCTATACTTCTCTTCCAGAACACTTGCAAACTAATAGGAAGAGCACTTTTTATTTATTGATTTGAAACTTGCTTTTACTAATGTTAATTTTCAACCATACTAATGTAAAGATAAATAAATAAATAATAATATGTACGTTAGATAAATAAAATAATGACCAATTGATGTGCTCATACAGTGTAATGGCATGCAAACGTCCTGTAATTCTGCACAAAATATGAACCAGCGTTTTTTTTTTGTTAATCTACTATTCATAGTAATGTCAGAGAAAATGGTTTGAGTTCCTGGTACTTTTTAGTTCCAGTCCCCATTTGATGTGTGTTTGCACAGAGTAGGAAGTAGAGACTGCGCCACACTTTGGGGACTTTATTAGCTCCTGCTCATGGACAGGTACTTTCCAGTCAGACCAGGAACATTTTTGTTAAAGGACAAATATTCTGCTACAGTGACTTTTTTGAGCTTTTAACCATGTTCTAACAGAGTTCCGTCATCAAAAACATACCTGAAGTTGCATTAAGCTGCATTCATGCTGTTTTGTGGAATGTTCAAAAGAAAATCCTCCCCTCTGCTCTTTTAAGTCCTTAAATCATCGCCAGACTCATTCTGAGCATTTCTGGTGTCCAAACACCTTCACTGCTCCTGCTAGCTGCATCATAGCGTCTCTTCAGTGCTAAGCTCTAGGCGCCATCTACTGGCTGAATGTACTGAGTGTTATTTCACACAGGCTGATAAATCCTGTCAGTTAATCAATAATAAACTTTTTTGTTTGTTTCAAAACATGAGATGGCAAATTTAAGATAATGAAGAGCATGTTTAAAAGCTAATAACGATGCAAATGCATAATATTTTTGCTTTAACACAAGTACATATACAACATAACGTGAGACATGTGTTTTTTGATGCAGAGAAATTGAGAAATATTTTCTAAATTCTAAATAATTATGCTTAATTGTTATTAAATAATTTTTTTGTGCATCACAGTTTTATGGGCAGGTTTACAGTGCTCAAAAGTAATAGGATAAAGAAAAAAATAACATCCAGTCCCCCATGCTGTTTAACGTGAGCATGGGGGACTGGATGTTTTCTCTGACTAAATAGGGACTTGGAGATTAAAAGAATTCGTTCTTGGTAATGTTTTGTACGAAAACGCTATTAAATGTCATTTTAAGGCGATTTATTCAATTATGTTTTCAATTATGTTTTTTAATTATTCAATTCGAACATGGCCACAACTGCCACAGCAACAGTATCCAGTGTTCCTTTAGATTTATTTATGAGCTACTGAACAAAATGAGTTCATGAACAAACATTAGAGAAACCCAGTGAGAACATTATTTTTCCATTGAGGTCTGAAAGAAAGCAATAGTCTTGACTCGATATGGGGTTCGTTGCTGATTATCCGACAGGACTTTGGCATGGCGGTGTAAAAACTGCACAATTCCAACACTAAGAAGCAGCATTTACCTTTCAGTCTCCAAGATCTGTCCATTCTCAGTCTTGTGGTTGGGCACATTCACTTCCGTCTTGGGCTGATACTCAGTAGATGCTATGAAAATAGACAGAATGTAAAAAAGACATGCTTCCACACAACTTCATTGAAAGCTCCTTTGTGTTTGATTGTCCTGGAAGGGCCCCCTGACTCAGACTTGCGGAGGGTACATGTGGTTAAGGCACAGCTCCACACCCCAAACTAGAATTGAGGCCAGATTCTAGACTGTTTACCACATCACAGCCGGTCTAATGTCTTCCTGCATTTGTGGACTTTCCTACAACTGGCATTTATGTCAGATCACCCACATTTCAGCAACTCACTGCACAGGACAAAGACACGTATAATAAAGGAATGACTGAATACTGGCATTTAGAACCTAAACATAATATAGGTGATGTCCATGTTAAATCATTTAGAGACATAGCAACAATATTTTTTGACATATTTAGACAGTTTGCCCTATCACATTACCCACTAAAAGAAGCTTTTAAATACAGTATTCTTACATGCAATGGAAAGTAACAAAGTAAAAGTACTATACTACTACTGTACTTTTACAGTGGATATTTTTTACTTTTACTTCACTACACTGAGAGCAATTATCTGTACTATCTACTCCACTACAAGTAAAAAGGAAATTTTCTTCATGGCTTTGAGACCTGCTTAAGTTGCTGCTGAAAGGATATTTTTAGCATGCTCCCAGTCCCAGCTTTGAGCGAACCAAAAATCATCACTATTCTTTATCAAGCTATAGACGTTTGATGCTCTAATAATTCTCAAAATTTGTGCGCAGTAATTAGCAAAAGAACATTTTAAAATGGGTACTTAAATTATTTTACTTAAGATTTCTTAATGTGATACTTTTACTTCTTTTACTTTTTTGCTCAAGTATATGGACTTTTACTTTACAAACTTAAGTACTTCTTCCAGCACTGCTTACATGCTGTTTAGTATTGAGTAAATATGTGATTTTGATGTCAACATTAGGCTCTGCATGAGAGAGAGAGCCCCCATGTCTCCCACAGTCTGGACAAAGCGCACACACATGGGTTCTATTGTGGATGGGAAGAAGAACTCTATGTGCAGCTGGACAGGAAATGAGGCAGAAATATAACTTAATATCTTTATTATTCCAAGTGCCCAGTGTGTGTCTCACACTGAAGCAATAGCACAATGAATAACTAGAGGAGAACTGATTATCCACACACACGTGGAAGAGATCAACAGATCAGCAACCACTCAGCACACATTTAGTGTTGGATAAATGGCAGAACATTAGAGATCTATCCTTTTTCCCCAAAAATTTGTATATTTTGTATACAGTAGGTCTGATATATTCATTGTAATCCAATCTGGCTACAGCTGTGTCTTAAATTAAGTCAATTACAGGAAACAATTTGGGCAGATTAAAGGCTCGAGTAGAATGATAATGATGTTGTGTACAAGAAGTTGAGTGCTTACCTTTGCTACTCTCTGCCTCCTTGTTAGAGACTGGTGCAGCTGCGGGCGACTTTGACTGCAAAAGGAGATCCATATTAGTTATTTATAAAAAATGAGACTTGAATTTCTAGACAAATGTCTGATAAATACACACCTTGTCACCTCCATCGGTTTTACGTGTTCTCTTCATGATCTCCTCCAGACGCTGCAAATGTGACAAAAGAAAATGCTAAAATTATGCTAGGGATGGTCTGGTATGATTTTTTTTATTTTGCCAACTTGGTATCTGATATTTGTATTACTGATGTGAATATTTGCTGATATCGGTATTTAAATTTAAAAATCCGTAGCAAGGCCCACAAATTTATGTGAAGTTATATTAAAGTTCACAAATCAACCTTTCACCTTTGTAAAAAAATAAAATAACAACATGTATTTATCTGAGTTATAAAACCATCTATTGCACTATTGGGTACATAACATGCATCCATACTTTATCCAAATCGCTCCTCTATTTTCATTTGTACGCATTAGTCAAATCGGATTCACTGGCAACATTTGTGCCAAATACAGGCTAAATATTCCCTATCAGACCGATACAGATAACTAGGCAAACACCCAGATGTCACCTATACCAATAATAAAACTGATATATTGCCCATCCCTAAATAATACTTTAAGTCTAAGCCAATCTATGACGAAATGCTCCCTTATCCAGGCAGCATGTTTTGAATTAGGGTTGTAAATTGACTAAACTGCTTCCTGTATATTTGAATAGATAGTCTGCAGGGCTCACTCCTGTCTCAGTGAACCATTGTGTCCTTTCCATGCTTAATTTATATGCAAGAGGAACACATTTTGGCTAAACATGGCATTTACTTTAGGACAAAGAGCCACAAGTGCAGCTGCCACTCATAAAAGAAAAGTATTTTCAAGATCCAAGATATTTAGCCACATAACACACTCATTACGATGGCCTCGAGTCTGCTTTATAAAACTTGAGCAGCAGGATTGATTTGCTGGTTCCATCTCTTTGCTGACATGATAACCAGAGCATGTAAGCCAAAGTAAGTCAGTAAGTCTTTGGGCAGAGGACATGCTGTTCTAGCAGGCTAATTCCAGTGCAGAGTCAGACTTTGCATGGCAGGGCAAGGCCTGGCATGCTCGATAAGACTCCTTTTTACACATGGAGAGAAGAAGACAGGAGGGGAGAGAATGGTTGGGTGAGAAGTGAGCTTTGAAGGAGATGGTCACCAAACTACACGCATGTAAAGGAACCAGCACTGAGAGACGTCCATTATGACTGTTTATTTATAGTTTGACGCTGGCGGTCTTAATACCCTATTAAATTATGGCATGCAGACAGCTCATCCTGGATAAGCTAAATACATCGTTCATCTTGGTTTCAGGGACTCACGGCTGTCATGTCAAGCCACAGAAAGAGCTGGACCAGAACTTAATACCACCACTCAAGGCTTGTAAACTGCTGCATTCACTTTGGGTATCGAATTCTGTGCCCTGACTTAAAGCCGCTCAGACTTACTTTTCTTCAGACTTAACACAAAGCCAGTACATGCTCGTGGCCAAAGTGTGCCATACCTTTTTCCTCTCCAGCCTCTCCTGCTCCTCCTTCTGGAAGTGTTTCTCTCTCTCCAGTCGCTGCTTCTCCGCCTCCTCACGGGCTCGAGCCTCGGCTTCCTCCTTCTGAAAACACACAAAAATCCAACCACAACTTTATAATTCCAACAGACTGGGAAAAAACACTCAGCCAAAATAGCATGGCTTTTACGTAAGATGGGTGTGGTGTCGCTCCTGTGGTTCAGCTATTGTTACAGCTCTTGCCTTGAGTGTTTGTATTGAAATGTGCTATTTTTGACATTCTTTGAATGAAAAGGTCTAACTAAAGTTAAACAGATAAACAATTCTGTGGTTGGTCACAAATGTCAGTTTTGTATTTGACCACATGGTAGCAGCAGAGGGTAAATGCTAAAAACTGCACCACTGCAAAAATGAAGCAATATTACTACTACTGAAATAGACAATATATGCAGACAGGGCATGGACGATTATTGGTTAAAAGACTGTAAATGACCGGCAGAAATGATGTGTTAGCTCCTGCCTCTTATCTGAGGTAAATATAGGAGTGTGTTGACTTGCGTCCTTGTCTTGACCTTTAGCCAACAGATGTTTTATCTGTGACAATGTTATCGCTGTCGGTGGGCCCTCTGTCATTCCACTGTGACACTATGCAATAGATAGTGTTGTCGGCTTTATTGATTAAAGGCACTCTATCAAGGAAATGAATCGAAGCAAAGGCATCATATAACCTAGTCATCAAACTCCCCAACAACCCTCTCTTACTTGTTTCTGGAGCCGTAGGTTCTCCTCCTGCTCAGCTTTGGCCTTTTCCTGGGCCTCCTTCTCCTGCTGTACACGCAGTTCTTCGTCCCTCTTCCGCTGTTCCTCAGCCATGGCTCGGGCCTCCTCCTCCCGGCGCCGCTGCTCCTCTGCTTCACGCGCTAATCGCTCCTCTCTCTCAATCCTGCACATGTGCAAAGTATTATAACATGTCCATATCCACATCTCTTTAATGTAATTCATCTGTGGATGTCTTTACACACCTTTCTTTCTCCTCTTGCTGTCGCCGCTCCTGCTCCTCTCTCTCCCTCTGCTCACGGGCCTGACGCCGTTTCTCCGTCAGGATACGTGCCGCTTCCTCTGGGTCATTGGTGCCTGCCATGGGTTTAGCTGAAGGAGTGGGAGAAGGTGCAGTCGCAGGGGCAGGGGAGGCTGTGGTGGTGCGGGCTGGCTGTGTCTGTTCAGGTGAGGAGGACACTGGGGTACTTAACCGTGGAGGAGTGGAAGCAGCTGAAGATACTGGAGGAGCAACTGGAGAACCTGAATCAGGAGAAAAACACAATATTTAAGGGGCTAAGAAAATATTGTGCCTCCATGTAGTATTTCTTTTTCTTTTTAATTAGTTACCGGGCTAAAATCAAATTAAGTTGTGTTTATTAGTAAAGAATAAATTCAGCTCATGTTAATGCAATAATTAAGGTGTGACAGATTTATCTCTAAAATAATCTCAGTGTGGCTGGTACTGACTTAACGCCTTGTTAAGCTCTCTCGCTCCTTATCACATTTACAAGTTTGTAGAAAACCAATGAGTTATTTGATATTGGACCATCTTGTTGCCCACCTCGTCTTTCTGGAGTGGCAGACCTCCTTGGCTCTCTGACTCTTTGGAGGGGGGCAGGGGAGGATGTGCGGGCATCTATTCTCGCTGGAGTCCTGGCTCTCTTTGGCCGACTCTTTGGGGTGGATGGACTTCCCTTTGTTGAAGGAGCAGGGCTGGGGGAGGCTGGTCTGCCTCTGGATGTGGCTGGAGACGAAGGCCTCTGTCTGGATAAAGGACTGGGACTGTAATAGAGAAGAATCAGTGTAAAGAACAAAACCTCAGACAGAACACGCACCAGGACAGATGGCACATGACAGCCCGAGAGACAAGACTTTCAGTGCATTCTAAGAAAACGTGACCAGAGCCACTAAATTCCCATCAGGCATCACACTCAAAACATGACATCATCTGTAAAGTGCACCATTGGTCACTCTCTGTGCCATAAACAGCAACGGAAAGAAGACGCTTTTTGTTCTAGTTTGCCTCCAGCATCTGATGTTCTCTTATAACCCTTTCTTTATTTGTATCTTATTTCAGTCCAATAGTGACGCAATCCCTGACCTCAGGCTCTGAAGGTGCTTACACTGGGCAGTCACTCTGACCCTGACTAAAGGGCATGTTAGGTCAAAGCTGTGTGAACTTGTAAAGTGATTTGTGGAACGGCAAGTCGTGAATCTTATTTACCTTGGGTCTGGCCTGTGTCTCATACTGGGCAAAGACTGTCTTTTTTTGAGAAGTTTTTCTTTACTGAGAGCACTTTTCTCCTTCTCGTTTTCCAGCTCCTTGTCCTTCTTCTCTTTTCGGTTTTTATCCATCTGTAGAATGTGAAAGAGACATTTGAGCTCTTAAAATATCATAACAATAGAATAGTAGAGTGAACTGTAAACACTTCTGAGAGGCGTACAGGAGTCGAGCTGCGTCTGCGTTGTCTTTGTAGGATGTCGGGGGTGCTGGATGTGATCCTCCAGCGTTCGGAGCAGCGGTGGTGGGGCTGGTGGGAGCAGAGGGTCATGGGACTGGCTGAGGATGAGCGAGGACACAAAGGAGAATCTGTGGGGGTGACACAAGAACATTAAAAATGTTGTGTTGCAGACACGTGACTTTGGGTTTTCAGTGTAAAAACTTACGTCCGTCTTTGCTGCTGCTCAGGACACTGGCAGCACTGCGACTTCGAGCGAGGAATGACAGTGTGGGAGTCATCAGTCGGTCAACGATGCTGCTCTCCCATGGACTTAGTGCAAGGCTACGATCTGTCAAGAAAAAAAGAGGTATTAATTTCCCGTCAAACAATGGTTACCTAATATTTAAAAAGGCAAGACTGGATGCTCAAACTGTTGAAGACATTTTGAAAAAAGAAAAACTTATCAGAATGGTGATCTGTTGTCAAAAACCTGATAAATTACCAACTCCTCCAGACCTGTTTTAACCAGTGTACTTAACTTTTTCAGCGCATATGTGTTGTTTTTCAAAAAATAAAGTATTGTTTTTTGGTTTTTTTTTGGTAAAACATCTCCCTTTCCTCACTTGATGTTACTACTCCCAAATGGTTCTCTGCAGGATACCACAGGTAGATAATTAATCTGATACAGGTAGTTTACTGAATACATAATGTGGTAAAAACACTGACTCTTTCACGACCTGGTTAAAATGTATCGAGAACACAAGAAGTTCAACAGAGTTCAAGGACGACAAACCCTTACATTGACGAACATCAACATTCATGAAGAAAAGGCCCATGTACCGTATGCATAGGAACACATCAGACAATGTGAAAATGGCATCACCACAAATGAAATGTGTGAAAGTGCACTTAACTTAAAATACACCCATGCAGAATAAATGACAGCCAAGGCACAAAGATATCCATCACCAGGTATATAGGATAAAAGGAAATGAAATATGAAAAAGAGGGACAACTCAAAACAACAAGTTCCTGGTTTGGGAGAATGATGGGACACAGTCATTTTGAGGCGGGACGTCCCACATGTGGTCTTACTTCTGCTGGGGGAGTTCCAAAGTGTGGCCGAGGACTTGGAGAGGCGCTTGTTTATAACAACTGAGTCCACGTGTTTGGGCAGGTTGACCGTAGACACAGAGCATCTGCCTAAAAAGCCAAAAAAGCGCCACACAGATGTTTACACAAGTCACACAGAGGAAACTCAGAGAAAACGGAACTGGTGTGACGTCACAAGTTGCGCTTAAATAATCCTGTATGCCAGCAAGCTACAAAACATAAACCAAAACAGAATATGTGCGTGCTATACTAACTACAAACCAAACACATTAAACAAGATATTTTATGACTCGTTATACTGTTACTAATATCTACTTAAAAACACATCAACAATACAATCAGTCCCAGTTCAGTCAACATAATCATTTCCATGGTATATAAGAAAACCTCTATAAGCAATATCAACCAAACTTGTAATTAATATAAATACACTTTCAAAAGCTTAAGAAAAACACAAATACAGCTACGAAAATTGATTTAAATATGTAGAAACATAATCTGATTTCAATACAGACTCTCCTCAATAAAGTAAACACCATGTCCAGGCAAGATTTGGGATCGTCTACAAGAAATATACTCTAATCTTGTCCAATTGAGCCATGCGTAGAAAATGTTCTTTCCATGAACTGTGCTTACCCATTCATCAACACTATGGAAGGGTCTGGGATTGCTTTGAGTGTCAATAATTCCCCTGGCATATGGCAGAGGCGATTATGTGGCACAAGATGAGACTAACCACTCTTAACAGCGCCAAGTTGCCAAGACAGCTTACATCGACTGGAGCAGGCACGCATCTCTGTGCAACGCCCTGTACTACATTAGCAGTAATAGTCGAGCGTTAATCACTGGCTGCCATGCTGGGGCAGATAACCGTTCTAACAGGAGTGTAACAGATCCAAAAGGCAATGGTAATAGCAAGTGTGATGTGTTCTGCACAGCGTGGGAATGCTGTTTTCACTTCGGGGTGCTGTTAAGAGAAACTAGCCTAGTATTAGGGCTGCAATTAACAATTATTTTAGTTGACAGCGATTATTTTTTCGATAAGTCGACAAGTCAAACGATGATTTCAATTATACATAGGGATGGGTGATATTGATTTTTAATGTAATTTATTTAACTAACAGCAATGTGTATAAAATTAATCACAAAAGTGCAGAAACATCGCTTTATCTTTATTTTTTTATCTGCTTTTTTAGTAGTATTTTTTTACTGAAGAATATGCGCAAGATTCAAATGTTGCATGTCTTCACAACAACACTCACAATATAATATAAGTTATATATATAAGACATGTCACCCACGTCTATTTGTACACATTTTTATAACACATTTTAAACTAAAAAAAGATAAAAATGGACGATTGAAGGCTCCTAGATAGAGAATATTTACAAAAAAGTGTCTTTTATGTCATTTAGATTCATAATGCGTTGCCATTTCTATAAAACCTTTTTTAGCATCTGTTTTAGAGTGTGTATAGTCCAGATAACAACAAACAGTTATTAATATAGTAAATGATTAGTAGTCGATTAGTCATGATTGTTTTGTGTTGCAGCCCTACCCAGCATGTTGTACTGTATTTTCTTCACTTATTTAGTTTAGGGCTTTATGTCGCTCTTCTTCAACACCCAGACAAGATGAACCAAGCTTTTGTACATTGTGTTTAGATTCAGGCAACTTTTTTATTCAGTGTTTTTATTATTGGTTTGGATGCCCTTAAAAGTCAACAAAGATTCTTGCATACTGGTGCAAAGTTAAAATTGTGATCCTGCAGTTCGTAATTTCCCCACTAGATGCCCCCAGAATTGTTTGTGTTGAACAGTACACTCACTCTCTTTCTGACTTGAGTTTTGGCTCAGCGCACCGGCCCATGACCATCTTTGTTGCCGAATCTCTGCCCACGTCTTCTTCCCAGACCTATTGATGGCTGCTTCATAGCGTTCCTATGAAAGAAGAAAAGGAGTTGTGAGAAATGGCAACAATAAGTATGCATTGTCTATCAGTCAGTTTACCCAAAGTAATAATGGTGGTTTTAAAGACAGTTTGAAAGACAGTTACATGACTTTAAATGTGACTTTTCTGATGTCCGCCACCAAGGACATGTTATTGCTTTCCCTGGAATGTTCCACAATTTGGCATTAAACATGTTTATATTTCAATTATTCAAGTATAGGTGTTTTTATTGCTGTAACTTTGCCTGCTGGCGTCAAGTCCTTGTGTTTAATGCCATATAGTTGGACATTCCAGGAAAGCAAAACATCTCCATGGACAAAAGCAGACCCTCCATCAGATCCTGCAACTTTTAAGCACCTTATTGTAACACATCTTACTTTGTTCTTCTCCAGTTTTTGTTTCTGCCGCTCCTCCAGGGCAGCTCTCCGTTTTTCCGCCTTCAGTCGCTGTTCCTCCAGCTTCCGACGGCGCTCCTCCAGCTGTTGATCTCTCAGCTGCTTTGCCTTTTCCTCTTTCTCCAACCACTGGTTCTTTTTTGATGCTGACAAAAGACCCCAATTTAAAATTAAAATACAATTGAAAATATACACATCACATTTCAATTTAATGTAAAAAAATAAGGATTAAGTGTTTTAATGGCCTACCTATTATACATTGTGTTAGCATCTAATAAGGTTATTAAGTTCAAGTTTGAAGTTGAGCCTCATGAAGAGGCCATGGCATAGAGACACCTTCTGCAGCTGCCTCCCTGTACCTCCTACTCATATTTTCTAAACCTCCATGAAAAATTGGGCTGTAGAAGGAATGGCGTCTGCATTCTAAAGCTCTTGATACAACAAAAGCAATTGGTCTCAGTTGGTGGCGACAGACTGCTGTAGGAGCTGGGCCACAGATTTATTGAGGCTCACAGTTCACTTTTATTCAGGGGGAGAGCAAAAGCTGAGTTATACCCAAGAGCCGCCTCGCCTGCCAACGCCTTGTGGCAAAGATAATACGTGCAGCAGTGTGTGGCGTGCCTCAGTTCATCCCTGCACCACGGCTTTGATTTAAAAGAATCCTCGTGTTTATCCGTCCAGTAACAAATCTTCAGAGATAATACACAGCAGTGGTTGTGAAGAGAAAACGTTTTATTTTTGCCCTTTTATTTTTGAGCTATTTGTTGTGCAATTCACCATTTTACTGTATTACCTGAGCTAGTATGGACTTGGAAAAACGCTATTGATTCACAAGAAAAATGACCAGTGGTGGGAAGTAACAAAGTACTAAAGTAAAAGTACTGTATTTTGGTAAAATTTGTAGGTATCTATTTTTGTTGTTTTTTTTTACAGTCCTTGCTTTTTTACTTTTATCATTTTAAACAGGACTGAAATAGTACTTTTCATATGGTTATGGAGTTATTTTTAAGGTTCATAGTGACATCCTGTGAAAAGGTTTTGGGTAAAATCCATCATTCGACTGTTGTTCTCAAACGTTTTGCACAAAGTACCACCCAAGAAAATATGTGGCCTTCAGAGTACCGCCGAATCTAAACCAGCTCAATAACAGGACTTTATAAGGTCTATACTATGGCTGAAGAGGTCTACAAATGGAACTACACATGTGCGGTACTAGTTCTAAACTAAATGTGGATTAAGTTAAGTTAAGTGGATATAATTTCAGCAAATATTTGAAATGCAGAGGACCATCAGTGGTACACATACCACAATTTGCTCTTAAAAAAAAAACAAAAAAAACATTGACACAAATTCACCTTTGTTGACTAAATATCAACACATTTCTTTTTCAAAATCATACAGTTAACAGTTCTCAACGTCGTTTACTTTTTTCTTATGAAGTGCATTTTAAAACGGGTGCTTCAATGTTTTTACTTACACTTTTGCATCTGTGTCTGTACTTTTACTTATGTAACAAAATTGAATACTTCTTCCACCACTGGGAATTACTTGGACCCAGTGTCTCAAATGAAAATATATGAACAGTTTTCCATAATCAACACTACTACTACTACTACTAATAATAATAATAATACATTTTGGTTGTAAAAAATGTTCAAAATAATATAAACAAAATAAATGTGTCCAACAAGTGGACAAATATTTAGTAAATATGAAATATATCCAATAATGGGCCACATAGAGGTACCGTGGAGAGATGAAAGTTGATGAAGGTTAGATCGATTTAATTAATAATTGCTTCCCATACTAATCCTTTATCTGCCAAATATCCAATAATTTTATTTGTGATTGCGATTCCTTTATATAGTGTGGTAAAGTGATATTGTATTTATATGTTTAACTACTTGAAACTAGCTTGTGTTAAGCCGTGTTGACAAAACGCTTAAAAATTCCAACTCCTCCACTGTGTGTGTCAATGTACTACTGGGTGTAAAGATGGCTATCTTTTATAGGTGAACATAATAATCATTGGCAAAGAGCATTTCCAGCATCACTCCATAAAGTATTCATGGTACTGCAGTGGCGGAAACAGCAGCTTTTATACCGATAGCAATGCTTCACTTACACTAAGCGTACCCAAACTCCAATGGGACACAGATTTTCTCCTCGTGCCTCTATCAACACTAAACGGGTATTGCTAGTGCTGAGGGTTGATAATCCATGCCTTCCTGGCTCTTTCAAGCTGATATTGTAAACACGAGCTTAAGAAGGCTCTCGTCTTATATCCAAGTCTGAGGGAGTATCAGATCAGCCCAGGACCATCTGGCACTCGCAGTGATCACCCAATTAAAGCGAATCATCTGGATCAAGTATACTAAAAAGATCTTACTCTGATCACACACGAACTGAATATTACAGACTGATTACTCATTTGTGTTTATAATGTATGTGTATTTGTACTATTTACTCATATTAAAGTATAGATTAGAAAAGAATCTACGGTTTGAATACATTCACATGATTTTATTTTTATTGTGGAATAAGATAGAGGGGGTAATTGATAAAAATGTAAATAGCAAGTAATAGTGTAGTTAAAAGTCAGTGTGTTCAAAGATTTGAGAAAACCCATTGACCAATAGGGGTGAAGAACTAAATGCATACTAAATATGTTACCCCATTTTAGAAGTTCTAAAAATTAAGCACTAACAGTAATTTGGAAGAACGTAAAGAAGAATGTTAAATGAATCACTGAAGAAAGTTTATGAATGTAAATGTAATGTAACTATTTTTATATAATAAGAGAGAATGTCTGAAGAGGCCTTTGATCATCACCAACACCACATGCATGAGGTAAGTTGCTTACCTTGTAACTTGCCAAGCTCTTCTGTGGAGGGAAAGGGTGAGAGAAAAGACAGAAGCAGCTGTCAATCATGCAAAGCAGCAATCCAGTGTTTAGCCATAGCAGTGTACCAGCCTTGTGCTTTACAACTATAGCATGCGACGTCATGTGATCTTATCAGTGAAACTCACATACAAGGGTTATGTAATGTAAGCTAAAGCATCACTCAAACAACACAATTACTGACATACGTTAAACCGTGGCTTGACTTTAAGTATCTCAGGTAGTAACTGGAGGCCATCTGAAGGCCGTATACATGTCAAACTACAGAGTAACAACTTTCACTCTAACAGCAGAGGGAGCTCTCTAACCATTTCTCGCACTCGGCTTACCCAAATATTTGGCCTTCTCATCTCTTCTCTCTCTGGCAAGCTTCTGCCTCTCCTCTGACTTTATGATGTCTGGAGCAACATAAAAGAGAACAAAATAGAATTAATTTTTGAACAACCAAAGCTAGACAATGTTAAGATGTTATTTATAATGGTACAATTGATTAATCATTTAAAAATGCCAGTATCATTGACAGTTATGAAAATTAAAATGAAACGTTTTTGGTTTTTTTAAGCTTGTGAAACTCTTTATCGTCATTGTTTTCTCTCTTTTGTTCTGTACTGACTTCATACTCGACAATGTTCTCAGATCATGTCTGTGATTGCATAATTATTTAGTCTGAGTCAGTGCAGAGGAGGCTTTTAAACTCCACAACAAGAGACTGCATGGTGCATACCATTCGACAATGACAGGAAACTACACTGCACTGTTTGTGTCCTAAAGCAGCCTGTTGAGTTTCTTCAAAGCTGCAGCATGTGGCTCTAATTCTGCCCCACCATCTGGATGTGCTGCACTGCTGACTGTCAGAAATAAACTAGGAGAAGATGGATGCACTTCCATACATACAGTACATACTACTCTTTTTGAATCTTCGGTTTGCTCCAACATTTCCTTCTTTGTCCAGGCCTCAGTGGAAACAGAGACACCCCAGAAGTAAAGGAATGCATGTAAACACTACAGCTACACCTTACCTCTGCATTCTTGGACTTCATGCTGAGGAATGAGAGGACTACACTGACATACAATATAAAGTGGATACTTTATATGTCAATAGTGCCACATTGCGCAGTATGGTCAGTCTCACTGCACTCAAACATGTGCTGGGACCGAGTAATTTTGAGTCTATTTAAAGTATATATGAATAATATATGGAAGCTCTGTCTTTTAGCCTAGCAGAGCACCATCTGTATGTAATATTTATAGCACACACAGTATTTATAGATCTGTATTAAAGAATAAAATGTCTGCATGAACATATAATGACAGCTCATATATTATCTAGGCAGAAACGTTACTTTTTTATTGTATAGGTGATTTGTCAGGGAATTTTACAAAATACATACTTAGAAAACTGATAATATGGTATTTAACTATGGAGTTGTTTTGAACGTCCATATTTATTGTGTCTGGTTATATGCAATGAAACTGCAACTTTTGTTCACGTCTTCTTAATCTAGAATTGCCCTATGTGCTTTGAAGTAGCAGCTAATGCTTTGTATTCAATAGTGAAGAACAATTTTGTAGGAAGTCCTTGAGTCTTGGCATTATGCGAGTGAAATATTGCCAAATGCAGATAATCCTTTCTTCCTTTCCAGCATCCTCATCTTAATTACTGATCTAGCCCAATAAGTGCACTTTGTATTCATTAGGCTGCTGTGGGAGGCTCAAAACTCATTTATGACCCTGGGGTGAGAGAACCTGAAGGACAATGAGAGGCAGGTATAGTATTTTGGGTGCAGACCCTAAACAGACTTGCAGCTGATATGTTTAATAATGAAGTTGTAATAATAAAACACAATGGGGATTTACTCATCTTACTACAGTATACTGAAATAAAGGCCATGCCCACAGTAAATGGATTAATGGATAAAGAATAAAGTGGGGAGGAAAGAGGCTTAGGCTTCAAAAACCCCTCAACATGTTCCCTTGAGTTTGCACGGATAGTTGGCCAGTGCCAGCAAGGAGTTATGAGCTGGCAAATTGTCAAATACAAGATCAAAATGAACAGGGTTTTTAGGAAACTCCCCAGTTAAGTGTTCATAGTTGGTTAGATACTTGGAGCTGGATGTGAAAAACATTTCTAATGGCATTTTTTGTCCCTACTACTTTAATATTTTCCAAAATATCAAATTAGCCATGAATCAGTAAGCCAGTGCCATGTTGTTCTCACGTTGCAGTTAATGTTCCAATACTTTACAATGATCGGATTTAGCCTCACTTCTGAAAGCGTGCGGTCACTATTATTCCAATACAGAAGCATCATGTTGCCTCAGGAGAGCTACCATTATCAGACCATCCCTTCCATTTCGGATTCCATTAGTTGAGTTTCCTTTAGGCATTCCAGATACAACAAAACCCCTTACCTTTTTTAGATCTGGAAACAGGTGATGCCGGAGACATGGGAGAGTGGGAGATCACATCTGCTTTGGTAGGAGTCCCCAGTCTGGGGTCTTTCATCGTGGGAGTGTCCATTCTGGGGGTGGTTTCTGTGGTGGGGGGGCTGCTCTCCCCCTCAGGGTCCGGCCTGGTCTGGTGTGTCGCCAGTTCTGGAGCAGGAGCTGGTAGAAGGAGCAGACGGAGAAGTAATGAGTAAGAAACTGGAAACAAAAGTAACAAAGTGCGGAGGTGACTCTCAACCAGTCGGGTGTCATTCCTGAGGCTGATGTGTCAGAGAAGTGAGAGATGACGTCAACTTCCTGCAGACTATATGTTGGATGATGGGCGGGGACGATTAAGACACTTTTAAAAACAAAATTAAGACCCATTTCTCGTAGTTTTTCACTTTATTTGCTGTAAAGATTTTACGCAGGTAATTAAATCATAGTCCGTTATTTTATTCATGAAACCAACATGAAGAAACACTTTTAATTACAATAATTATGATTCAATTCAAAGTCAATATTAAGGCATTTTACAATTTATACAGTTCTACAATTCCACCTTACCAATACCTCAGTATTTACTTAACATATGTTAAATATTGTCTAACGTAAATATAGGGGTGGCCGATATCAGTCTTTTCTTGGAGCCGGATTACAATTTAGATTTGATCAGGATTCATGTAAACTTATTTTGCCTTGAAGAGGTCCTCTACTTCATCACACACTTCACACTTCACTGCAAATAGGTAAATTCATCTGTCACTCCCTCATTGCTAAGACTGTCCAATAGGACTATGCTGGGTCTATGTTTAAGCATGAAGCTGCATTCAAGAGATCACGATTCAATTTTTATCGCTGCATTGCCTTGCCTTAAAACATTACTCAATAAACAATATGATTTTGTTCTTGTAAAATAAACTTGAAGTATCACACCCAGTTAATTTCTCCAAGGAGGTACAGAGGTGGGCTGACCTGCCAACCAGAGTATATAAATATATGCCGGCAATTGCAAGTTGGCACTGCACCACCACATTATCAACAGCCCCGGAAAATGCAAACCTCCTGGCACACCATCGCACTCAATTCATTCTGGCATTCTAGTCTGTATGAACGAAATGCAAGCTCAGTATCTTATAACGAAGTCAGGCATCATTTGGAAGAAAAGTTGCATCACCTGCCACATCTGCACATTTGCATTCTGAGAGACTGAAACTTGAGTTAAAAGAATCGTGACGCCTTCTGGTAAGCAGCTTCATCTCAGAATCTAGCAGTATTTTGGCCACGCTTTGACAGAAGGACAATGAACCTTGTGGGTGGTTCATTTAGCTTTGTCCCGTCTCCTCTTTTCCCTTGTGGAACTATTTCAAAGCGCAATTTCGTCTGCTTTAAGTGTGAAGATATAAACGTGGGGCTACATGCTGTAAATTATCCGGGCTTTTGGCAAAAAACGACATCAGCCGTAGGGAGCCGTCGCAGCGATGGAGCGCCTGCATGGGAGATTTAGTCCCCAAACATTGTCCCATTGAAGACTCTGCACTGAAGAGAAGCGAGACCAATCTGCTGACACTTCAAAGGCAGCTGATTATAGCTGTCCGTTGAGTGTGTAACTGTATGCCATGCTTCTCAAGTCATAAACAACGCCATGTATCCAGGCTTTAGTCTTTTCCCAAGCTGTCCACGAGGCTAAAGTCCAATAAATAAAACTTGCGGACAAAGATTTCTAAGAATAGCTGTCAAAGCACGTCAGGCTACAACTCTTGTCACCAGCTCAATTTGATGGCATTGTGTTACGTTAAAAGATGATGAAGTTAGACAGAGCAAAAGAATGGACGTCTATGAAGTTGAGTTGGTAGGCAAGACTTTGTGCTTCCACTGTCAAAGTATGCCACTATTAAGCAGGCATTCCTCGAGCAGCGATGCACTCTGACAGAGACAGGGCCATTGTTGTGGTCTGTGCATGGCAACGGGACGGCTGCCAAGACTCTGCAATGACAGATACAGAGAGATGGAAGGACAGTCAGCAGTAAGATCAACTCGAGCCAGACTGTTGTTGCTGGAACAAATGAGCAATGACAAACCACTTAGGAATTATCATTGATGTTGTTGTTTTACATTAGTCCACTTTAGCATTACTTCCAATGACTTAGCCAATAGCCATAAAAGACTTTGATATGCTTTAGACTAGACTTTGTCCTGTCTAATGTAAGTTTGGTTGTGGGTCACATGTGGACCATAAAAGTAAAAAAAAAAAAATCTATGTATGGTGTTTACAAGAGACAGCAAAGACAGAATGCGTAATTGATGTGAGGGCAGAACCAAGGTTGGTAGTAGGGCTGAACAATTTCTGAGTTTAGCTGAATATTTCTACAACAGGTCCAGGAGTAATTACCATTAGAGAAAAGACCAAATACAAGCTGCTAAACTGGAGCAGAGTCCCAACTTCGGAGCAAGCAAGTTAACACAATCAGTGTTTGTATTGCAAAATAATTAGGTATTTTCGCTGAACTCTATGCGGCTCATATAATATTTCACTCCAGGCGTTCATTCACAAGTAAAATATTGCTCAGTACTTCTGTTAAAATGCATCACTTTGTTCTGCTCCCTTGGGGCAAATGAGACACAGTAAGAAGGTGATTTTACAGCTTGCCTCTGACAGACAGGTATTGTGTGTCACAGTCACTTCATATTCTGTGGTACTTTCATCCACAGGGAATTGGAGCCTGCCGTGACTGAGGGGTCTGGGGGACAATCACAGGGATGTATGCAGTCGATGATGGAGGGGATGAGAATGGAGTGTAGTGTAGGATGTAGGTGGCAGTGACAGTGAATAGCAATGGAACCTGAAGCTCTCTAGGGGACAGGACGAGTGCAGAGGGAGAGGGCGGCTGCAGCGCGGCAGGGGACTGGAACAAGGACTGATTGATGCCGAGAGAGGAGACAAGGCCAATAGACTACTGAGAGGCCACAGTCCATGGCAATGGATATGAGGCAAGGCCCATGATACGATACGTATCCTGATACAGACATATCCTTAAAAGTTTACTAAATGTATGGTACCATTTTATTGTACTGAATAACAAAATGCATTGTAATTTGATGTCTACAATTAATAATTAATTAATTAATAATTCATATAAAAAAACAATTAATTTTTTTATGATTTTTTCAACTCTGCAGGCTAAGCTTTGTGAGTCACAAGTCAGTATGAAGTTAGTGCATAACTCTGCAATTCAGATAAAAAATTACCATTGTTTAAAATACCATGATACTCATCTCTGTATCGATACGGGTGTTGCCAAGAAATCTGTCCAGATATATTACCATATTTATAGTTTGCGAACAGGTCATGGTGCATGTCAGCACTGGTGAGACACAGCAGTGACTGTAAAGCCTGATATAAATTGGATTTAGGCCAGAAATGGTTCTAGGATTGTCCAAGACTCTGGGGTATTGACTGTACATTTGTGCATTCAATAGACATGCATTTTCAAATAAATGCATAGTGTAACAATATTGTGTAATTGTCAACTAAAAAAACAAAGACTCAAGAATTTATATTTTGGGCATCACTGTAGGTTTTTGAAGGTGTCGTATTCCTACAGGTGTTGCAAAAAGTTGACCATCCCAACAAATTCTTCATCTCACATAGTGACACAACACACCTTCTTTCTGCATATTTACACTGCAGAGTCTCACTGGAGCCAAACCCTGAGGGTTCCTCCAGCCAAAAACCATTAGACAGCCTCCCTGTTCTGACATCACGTCTGCATTATTTAAATAGGCAATCGATGCACCCCAACTTGCAGTCTGCGCTGCACCGGGACATGGAAAATCACTTTGATGCAGCCTATTATTGGAAAAGAGAACATTCAGTCATAACAGTCAGCATATCTCAACTTGGCTCTGTCAAAAGGGATATGCTAAACCTTTCTAAAACTATTTTAATCCAACAACTCATACTGCTTAGCCCTAAATAAATGCAATGTTGATATTGCTCCAGTGGTTTTAATATATAGAATAGTTGTACAAATTAAATTAAACCTGGAACTATTAAAAAATGTGTCAGAATCAAAACATAACAAAGACTTAATTCAGAATAAAATAAAGGGAGAAAAATTAGACTAAAATGAAAACAGCATGAAAAAATTGCTGGTAAATGGAATCCCTTAGTATCACTTGTGCTATTTGGGTTTGTGTAATGTGGATATTGTATAAGCTAATATTGCGATAACAAATACAACATATTGGAGGTTGCTTGCACGATGGGGTATAAGGGGATATACAGTTTAAAAGTGGGTCATCATGGGAGCTTCTGGAATCCAAGGCATCCCGATGTGATGATTGGTTTAACATGCCGTCACCTCTGTTTAGCTGGCCCCTTCCTGGGAGTCTGTGGGGCTGCAGGTGTTACACAGAGCCCGAGGCACTGGGCTTAACGCTGACAAAGAAAGAAGACACCTGAAAGTCAACTGGAAAGGATATAGCTGTCCTTCAGATCTGGCTGCATGGATGAGCACAGTGTGGGAAGAAAAAGGCAGGAGGAGAAGCAGCGGGTCACAGTGATTTCACAGTCAGGGGCAAGTTGGGTCGGACAAAAATATAGCCAACCAAGCTGTTTCCATTTACTACTTTAGAGCGTAATACTCTGCAGTGTGTGACCGAAAGTAGAGGCTTAAAACTGGGTCAACAGCTGCTAAATGGACAAAAGAAAATGGCTTAGCAGAAATTGTGACATTTCATTCATGATGTGTCATTAGTTAACGTGTTAGAAAAGCAAATACGGAGGCCAAATATTGAGTGTGTATTTCTGATGTGGTTTGTGAAGATAAAGGATTACTCTTATATGTAATTGACTCCCAGGTCCAATAGTTTGCCACTTGTCTCTTCTCACTCTTCACTCCAATCAAAACATTAAAAAATGTGTTGTAATCAAGAAGTGTTTTTCCAATACTAAAATTTCAAACTGAATTTCTACACTAAGAATTATGCTTGATTTTGATAACATAATGATAACAAAACAAAAAGAATTTCTTTCATTAGACACAATTAGGGTTCCCACTAACGATTATTTTGGTAATTTTTAATGGCGATTCGTTTGATTAATCTGTAAGGTGTTTACATCACAAATGCCAGTGAACATGATATTTTTACTAAATTTGACCAAAATGAAGCTAAAGGGATGCCACCTGAGAACATCTTTCCAGCCAATTTTTTTTTTTTTTTAAACACAGTTAATCCCTGCTCTTTCTCAGTCATAAAATCACTTCCCTCACATGACAGGTTTGGAGTCTGTTTTTAGTTCAGATAACAATCAGTTGATTAATAAATGAGTTGACAACTATTATTTCAATAATTGCTTAGTTGTGGTTAATTGCTTAACCAGACAATATACCATTATTTTTAACACAAAATAAATAATAGTACTTTTTTGTTAACATGTGGTGTTGTACTAGACAAAACTCAAGATAATTTAAAAACTATTAAGGAAATGTCCTGTAAATGTGATATATATATTGTCTTAATCAATACTTAGTTTAAATTTGTATATAGTTTTGATTATTGATTTAGTATTGATTAGTATTTGATATTTATTCACTACACAAAGCGCTCAGTCTCAGATTCATGTCTACTGGATATATTAGACAATAAATAGCACAGAAGAACATTAACATATTCATAAGTTTCAGCTTCCTGTTATCCGCAACATATTTTGTGGACTTTTCACATTCAAAAGATATAATATGTTGTTTTCAATTGTTAAACACTATGGCAACGATCCTAATTTTTCATCATTCTGAAAACCACGGCTATGTCGGCTGGTAAGTTATCAGAAAACGGTGCCAAAGATAGAACAATGTTGTTTTGAATAGCATACAGCTGAGATGAATGTGGACAAGTTGCACATAACACAGATGTTTTTCTACCTGTTCATGAACCTCACAGACTTGTGTGAATTCTTGAGCCTTGTCCAACTCAGCACATGATTCACTGTGACACAATCTGTAGAGAATGACAGACGACCAGCACATTCTTCGAGCTTTGTTTACATATTAACAACCCATGGTGCGATACTCCTGAGCTGCAGACACGTAGCACAGCATATAAAAAGCCAGCTGATAGGAGCTCCTAAAATGACTGGGCAGTGTGATTACAGCAGTTTGTTTTGAATGCAGTTTCTGCACTAGTCGCGCCAGAATAGCAGGCAGTGTGAGAATATAGGGCAAAGCATGGAATATTTATGACTGCTAAGTAAAACCCTTTCTATTCGCAGCAAATGTCGAAAAAGAGATGTGACCAAGTGAGGCAAACCATTACCACATTAAATGGTTGCATAGACACACAACTCAACATAACAAATTGAGAATAAAACAGCAAGTTGAAAAGGACAGACCTCATTTACGACGTGACAGAGGCTAATGAATTACCTCATCGTGGCAAGCTTGCACCCCTCTTTGCACAAAACCCATCGCTCCTTCACCCCATTCTGTCCCCCATCATGCAGCCAATGGAGTGATGTAAGGGGGCAAGAGGGGCCCAGACACACAGGAAGCGCAGAGTAAACAACAAGTACTGACTCCATGCCAGACCGGGTCCCATGTGGGTGGGAGTGTTCTCCAAAGAGCAAAGACTTGATGTTTAAATGGACCAGATCAATACTACAAATACAAACACAGCGGAAAATAGCCTTGAACTACATTTACTTTTAATTAATTGAATTACTACTTACTTTCTTGTAGCGTTAGTAAAATTTCAAACTCAATTCCTACTCAAAGGAAACGACTGGATTCCCGATACCGACTTTGATACCGCAATGAAAAAATGAGGGTGAGCGATATAAAAAAGAATATCTAGACTTTTTTTAAGTATTCTAATTACGATAGTCAGATGATGTTATGTCAATCCAACAGAAATGTGTTAAAACATGTCTTTAAATGTATTAGTAGAGGTTTTAATATCAGACAAATGTGAAATATTGCTAAAATGAATCACAAAAAAGCATTAATATTATTTTATACCCTTATTTGAAAGTTTAAAACATATATCTGTTAAAATAAATGATATACTCAATATTCAAATTGGCATAAAATTATACAGTTAACAAAATAATCTTTTTTTTTTTTTATTTATTACCTTTGTCGGTTAAAAACTTCAGGTCAAAATCAAGTTAAGACAATAGACTGACAATTCCAACACAAAACGTTTTCATGTTACCATCTGGTCTCGTGATGAAGCCCAAAATCATTATAAAACTCTTCAGTAAAGGTCATACTTTGTGATTTTTTTTGCATCGATACTTCAATTCAGTTCAAATGAGTATCAAACAACGGTGCGGAAATAACACTTGATACATTTCTTTAAAATAGCAATATCTAGTTATTTTTCAAGAAGTCAAGTGTGACGTAACCACTTTATGAGCCCCTGTTGATGGATTCAGCATGTGTTCACAGCAGCAGTTTTAGCCCCTACAGGAGACAGCAGTCGTCCGTGGCATGTCAATTTGCCCGTGAATGCTCGTGCCTGTGTGGTCTGCGGCGCTCCCATCACCTGGCCCGGGCCGAGGACAATGCTCGTCATTTAGCTGCTCCCCGCTCCCACAAACGCACCCACGCTGCCTCGATGCCGCACTGATGAAAGACGCACCAGTGGGGAGAGTCTGCATATCTGCTCTTACATCACTGCAGTGCTTCAGGAGTTAGACGGGGAATAGGCTTGAGCGATACTGACAAGAAGTAATACTGAGACTTTTGGGAAATGCAAAATTATGTTTGCAAGGAATCAAAAATGTGCTAACTTAAACATGCCTTTAGTTGTTGTTCCAAGTGTCACACAAAAATGTACTCCGATATTAAACTAAAAGGGTTTAGAGGATTTGAAGTTACTGCACGTTTTTGTTTGTTTTATACTTCATCAACTCTTTAATCTTTTTGGGAGTTTTTTGTTTGACAATATACTCGATATTCTTCATTTTGCACGCTTTCAACAACAAATTTGATGTTATATCTTGTGAACTATATCTCACAGCTATGGTCAGAAGTATTTTGTTATAATGGAAGTGGTTGTGGTTTAATTTGGATATGACATTGTGGCTCTTGTCAACTGGTAGTTTGAATTCGATTCAAGCTTGTGATGAGACAAAAGAACAGCACAGGTTTCTGGATGCCAAAAGCTGCCATTCATAACTGGATGTGTACACATGCTTTTCTGTTGCTCCTGACAACCCATGCATGATATCCCAATGGGGGCAGGGTAGAGAGAGCATGACATCATCTGCACTGCTCATAGAGAAGCATGTGTTGCATCCATATGATCCACTTTTCCTGTCTGCCTTGTGCCCTTTTAGGTATTGAATGAATTCCCTCGCCTGTTTCGTTCAAAGTATGAACTATGAACACAAAAGATGCAAAATTCTTAACAATTGACATTTTGTTGGCAAACCTGGGAAAAAATTTAATTCAACCATTCTCTCCTCACACAAACGGAGTTGCATCATGTAAAAATATAACACATTTTTACATGATGAAATTTGCACATGTGTGAATAGAATAGATGCTTTATGGCTGTTCAGTAGAGGAGGTATATGTATCAAAAATGTATAATATTGAGTACTGAGTATATAATCTATATCTAAAACGATTAAAAACATCTCAAAAAGAGATCAAAAGTCTAGTCTTTGTAATTTTGCAACAAGGTATAAAGTAGGCCTGTCACAATATATTTCTTTATCGATTTATCGTTCAATATATCAGTGGTTCCCAAACTAGGGGTCGGGACCCAATGAGGGTCGCAAAATGATTTCCGGGGGTCCCCTGATGATGGGGAAAAATCGATACAATAGTGTTAAACAAGGCTTGACACCCTTCAAATGCAGTGGTGAATGTAGATTCCTATTTGTCTAGGTCTATATTCTCAATATAAAATCAAACATTATCATTTTGCGTGTCGCCTGCTTTTTTGTGTTTGGGGGTCGCGACTGTGAACTATTGTTATTTTGGGGCTTGCGAAAAAGTTTGAGAACCACAACAATATAAGAAAGTTCGAACAATATTTTTGGGGCTTAATATATATTGTGGATACAGATTATTTGAATTAGTGAAAACAAATGTTTTTTTGTAGTACGACAAGATTTGAGTTGTAGAAAGTCAAATAAGTAACTTCAATGAGTCCACTTGTGGGTTCTATTGTGTTATTTATTTATTGTAGTGCATGGTTTCTTTATGGTTCTTGGGATTATCATGCTTTATCGTAATATTTTCGTACAAATATATCATGCTTAATTTTTTTTAAATTGTGACAGGCCTAGTAAGTAATATTTCTGACCTTTTGTGGTTAATAAAATGGTCCATTCACGTTTTGTGCCAGATTTGAACCTCAACCAAGACATTCACAGGCACATTTACCACACTGCTGATGCACTGTTAAAATGTCATCTGAATACTGTAATGCAAAATAAAATCTAGATATTGTTTTTATCAATATTACCCACCCTTTCTGTTCGGTGCGCTGTAAGCAATATAACTAGAACAATTAGAACTAGCGTTACCTAAAATAAAAAATGGGTCACAGCTTCCGGCCAAGCAGAAAATTACCACTTTAGCCTACTTATCCTCCTTTACCCCTTAAATGATTTCCAAATGTCCTTTTCCAAATCAGCTCAGGAACTAATCAATAGGAGTATAAACCAGGACTTATTTTATCAGGGCATTCGTGTTGACATTCTGCTGTAGTTTTGACAGCGTGTTCCCTCGTCTAAGTCAAACAAACCACGACTTTAACATGCATAATAAACATTTCTGGACTTTTGTGATCCAGCAGCAAACATCCTGATTTTACCGGCATCCCAGGTTTGTGTGGATTGTAGGCTGAACTTGACACAGACGCACTGGTGGCGGCGGTGTCTTTTACATGGTCTAATATTAGTGACTGGTCTGGTGACTGGAGCGTTTCGATGAGTGTGAACTGCTCAGCCGACCGTCTGGGATATTTTCAGACGTGGAAAAAAACGGCTGCTCCAAATCACTTCCCTCCCCGTGTCCTTCCGTAGTGTCCGGGAACAGGGGGGTAACGCTGCTTAAGTAGGCCGGCGCTCTGCAGCATTAACCTTGTTGTTCCACATCTCACATTCAAGAGGTATGCATGATGAGATCCTTTACAGTGAAGGAGGTGCATAGTGGAAGAGAATACTGGCAGATAGTTGTGGCAGAATCTGGGACTTCTGGTAAAAACGGAGCTGTGTGGTTTAGGGAAAATATTGAATTGCTATTTTTCTCACGAGTATTGCGATTCGATTTTTGATTTGCATTTTTAATAACGGGATTCTGTTCAAAGTTTGCATTTTAAACACAAATCTAACCATTCTTAGTAGTTTTAATTCAAAATAAACAGGAAATGTTGTTGTCTGTGGAGAAAATGATAGCGCATCAAAAACTGCAGCCATTACAATTTACTGATTGCATCCATTCAAATTCATTTAATTGTGCAGCCCTAGGTAAAAGTACAAAAAAGTACAGATGTTTCATAGCTGGAGTGTTGTTCAGTTAATTGTTACTATAATTAAACTATTCCAGGGCTACCTTGTTAGTCCTTTACTGGGAAGAACAAAAATGTGATTCAAAACGATGCTCTTGGTATAGTAAGTCTGAGTAATATCTCCAAAACAATATTCAGTCTGTAAGTATGTATGTATTTGTATGTATGTATTTGTTTAGTTGTGAGTTAAATCCATTTTTTCAGTGCTGAACAGGCATTATGTGCTCAAAATTACTAAAACTGTTCATCTTTGAGTATATGATATATAGAATAAAACAGAATAAGACACACCTATTGTAACAGCGTTTGTATTTCCAGCACATCAGACAGAACAGATTGTGAGTGCAGGTTAATGGAGTTGCTTTTCCATCTTGAGATGCTAGCTTAGAGCTGTTTGCTTTCTCCAGTGACCGCACTGCCTGGATGGTGAGATTTACAGCATCAGGGTGCTATTGCTGGACCGGCATAATGCACTGTGTGGGAAGTCAATTCAGTCATCCATTTTTCGGATTGTCAAAAACCACCACCATTGAAATGGAATCACTATAAGGCTTTACTACAACCTTTTACAGTAGTAACATTAGTATGAGTATTTTTGATTTAATAAATTTACATTTAAGTCTTACAGTTAGAGGCAGTATAGGCCTATCAGTTATCGCCGTTATCGGAGGGTTTCCCCGGATATCTGTGTCATTCCCAGTTTGTCCTCAGCGCATCAGATTTGTATTTTTGAACAGAATCATGACTAAAAACAGGCCAATTAGGCTAAAAAAAAAACCTGTATGTTTACACAATCATAACCAGAAATTATTTACATCCCAGATAAATACATTTTGTTAATATTGTTTTAAAAAGTTAAAAGTTACAATCTGAACTTGACCATAACTTAACATATATTTGTGGTCTTTACGATGACTCATTACTGGTATCAGCAAAAGATTGGCCATAACAACAACATATGTCTGATATGAAAAAATATGAAATAAATTCATATCGGACCATCCCTACTTATACTGAGTCATGTGGAAAAAAACAATGCCAAATGTGCCCTGTTCAAAGCCGTGGTGCAGACAAAAACTCTACCGCTGGCACAAGTTCAGACGCCTTTTGTGAGTCAGATACTCCTGATGTCTTGTTCTCAAACTTCACAGTGCTCTTCAACCTGGCCTTAGGGAGACACACAACAATAGACATCAGCCCAATAAGAGGAAGGAACGCTTGTCCAATCTTTTTAGTTAGACATGCAGTTTGTAGATTAATGCAAGATGTAACTAGAAAAAAGGAATTAGGGTTGTATACGCACCGAGCACTAAAGTCAAACTGAATCTTTTCCTAGTTTAGAACTTCAATTCCATTCATTAAGTCAATCTTCTGCTCATTTTCAAAGACAAAGGAGCTGGATCCAAAACTGGAGCGCTTCTGTGTGTAGTCCCCCGCATTATATAAGATTTCTCACAGCATCTTGGGTTCCTAATCCGGTTTCTTTGTGACAGCTATAGAGCCACCATTTGTTATTTGTTATAAGTGAATAGAACTAAAAGCATTTCTGTTTTTGACAGTTTGCATAATGTAAGATATTCAAGAATAATCCCAGTGGAAGATCTCGTTTCTCCAGTTTGTATTTGGGAGTGACTAAATTACAGTCATATACATTTTGGTCGGATTTGAAAACCAAGCATATAATCATTATCCATTTGCAAGTTAGGTTAATATCTTAGCTGGTCCAGACAGCTGTTGATTGAAAAGCTTAATGGCAGCGTGTCACTCAACAGAGAGAACCGGAATAAAAGAAGGATTAAGAGCAACACACAAAGAATACCTCAGCCACTTAAATCATAGAAATGAATATTAACCCTGACAAAATACTTTTTTCCAGATGCTTTTCTGTTGCATAAATGTGTATTTGTCCTCCATATTGAAGAATCCATCCTTTGAATCAATAACGTCTTCTGTTTTATTATTGGTTGTTGTGTTTCAGCCTTGCATCGGTCCCACCGACTAATACAATAAAAACAAAGTGTCACCATGGTGCCTTTGAGTGGACAGAGGAAGTTGACATTTGTCATACGGAGGCCAGGTCACACAGTATGAGTGCTCATCTATTTTAGGAAACAGACAGTGTGCTCATAAAGCTTTGACAACATCACACCTTGGCCTTTAAGATGACCACTTAACTTTGGCACACAACCAACCCGTGCATTTCCTCCCACAGTCTGCTCCACAGTTGTATCCACTCGCATGTCAGAATCCATTTTTCCAGTCAGACCACATCACTGCAGTCATAAATCAATTTCAAAGCCATGCTCACTGCCTCACAGCTCACTGAAATAACTATTTTTATATGGCACCTGCGCGAAGGAGCAAAACATCCTCTGGCGGAGCAGCTTCTAGAAGAGAGGTAGGAAATCCCGGTGCAGCATCTATGACTGCATGATGTTTGCGGTGAGCTAAACATAACAGTAAAGGGGGATGGGTCGGGCGCTAGATTACCTCATCGGGCACAAATTGTGTTATCTCAAGCCTGGAGATGGGCTGTGTGCTAAAAAGCCATCAGCTGATGAAAACAGCCTCACGTCAGGGGCGCCGACCTGGGCCGTGGTAAATTATTGATGGTTGTGTCACATGGATTTGAGATCAACTCGGGGGATAAGTTCATGAGATTGAATTAGCTCTTGCGATGTGTTAAGTCACTTGTGAATCTTTGTAGGCGGATTAATGTAAGAAGAAAATGATCTACCTGAACTGCATAAGAAAATGACTGCAGAAAAAATATACAAAAACAACAACTGGAGCATTTCTGTATCATAAACAGTCAAAGGATAAAGTTCAGCCTGAGGAGTAGCAGGCCGTTTGTCCCCTCCTTTTAAGTTTATGGCAAACATACACAGAAAACCACTGGGCTGCACAATCGACATCGCAATCGAATCAAAATCGCACTTTAGCTGGCGCAATTATCAAATCGCAAGAGCTGCAAGTAAAACATCTCTGCAAAGTGCTCTGTCTTTTATGGAAAACATCTTATTGCACCTGAAATTTAGACCTCTACACACATTCTGAACATAAGTATAAGTTTATCAATTCATATCTCAGTCTTCTATTCAAATGACGCTAGTGCAGCCTGAACGCAATCCCGCCTTTTAAACATCGTAAATACAATCGCAATCGCACTATCAGTCAAGAAAAAATCGCAATTGTTTATTTTTCCCCCAAAATTGTGCAGAAAACGGACTGAGAATGGACTGGGCTTGGCTAGTACACGGTTATTACGTGGCTCTAGCGCCGTTGGCTCAAATTGTGAAAGACTTCGATGACAAAGCGTTTAAGAGCAGTGCGCTGTTGAGTCAAACTTACACGTTGATCCCTCCAGAGTGTGTCCCTCCATGTCGAATGCGGTGTCCTCCTCGCCTTCAGCGCCTTTGTTCATTCAAACGAGCGAGTTGGGGCTCTTCCTCCCTCCGGCACTGCTTTCATTCCTCAGGCACAATGTGGGAAAACTTGCCCGAGTCACTCCACTTGCAGATTCACCTCGGCACTTCGCGCAAAAAGACGTCGATTGCGACTCCCGCGGTGAAGCACGCAGGGTGTAAATAGGTGTCCGCCGAAAAGAGGAGTTAAAGGCTGCGAATAAAATGTGAAGATTAAATGAAAGGCAGAGCGGTAAGTGTCTGTCCTCCGGTCTGCTCGGGAGCACAGCTGATGCTGGGCTGGCGCGGATGCTCACACTCCGGACTCCGGCGCGGACTGTACCATTATCGCGGAGGGGTGCGGTCTGATATGCGCATTTGTGGTTGTAGCGTGAAAAGTCCTCATTTTGGGACTTCGGGGAATGATTAAACGCTGTATGTAAATGGGAGGATAGTTAAGGTGTGGGGTCAGAGGTATTTTTCCACATCTTTAAAGTTTGACCCCCAACTTGTGCCATAATGGTTTCTCCTTAAAACTTGAACACTGCTGCTGCTGGATGCCCATCTACTGGTTTGTGTACTCTTCTTTGCAACAATTCTTTGGCCCTTTTTATTCCCTATTTAATCGAATTTAACTCAACTAAACATTTTATTGACTATTTTTATGTAATTTCCTTTATTAATTTCCTTGTTTTTTCCCCCAAAATTTAACATTTGCATTGTATTTTTTAAAGGAGACATATTATACTTTTTTGGATGTATTTGATATTAAACTACAACCCACAATACTACTGCTTTCATAATTTTTCATTTTGTTTATTATTATTTGTTATGTAAAAAAAACCCCACTGTAGAATAGAAACGAGTTCTGTGACTTCCTGTTCAAGTCTTACTTCCTGTGACTAACATGAATGAACATGAATGAAATAATCAAAATTCAACTTTGCATACGTCAATGATGAGGAAACACTGTGATAATGAAGCTAATTAAAATCGATTTAGCATACTATGTCCCCATTAAAGGAATGTGCATAGGTAACATTTATTTTAGCCTTAAGTATAGACACTTTTGTTGTTTGCTATCAGTAGATTAGTTTCACTGGAAAGGAAAAAAACTGAGTAGGTTGTTCCTATACAGAGCATGCAGAATAAAAGCACTCAGGGAGACAGGAGTAGTCATCTGCATAATAAATGAAGTGAGTTCACAGTACCTTGAAATGTAAATGCCTGTGCTGATAAAGTTAAAAATAGGTTTCACTTTTGGAGACACCTTTGTTACTTTGTCATAAACCAATCTGTTATCAAACGATTGAAAGTCTGCGTTTGTACCAAACTTCAAAATCAGTCAAGATAAAAGTGTGTTTGTCACAAAATTCTACCAGTAGTTTTAACTTCGCTATTATCAAAATTTGACATCAAACCAGACATCACGTAAACAACTATGACAGTTTCTTTTCTGTCTATTTACAACATGACTCTTCATATGACATCACCACCTGTATCACTATTGCGTGGTTGATCCGTCGTATCTGTGGGGGTGGGGCCCGGGGTTCGGCACACTTAAGGGGGGACTCCCTGACCCAAGAACCCCAGTGGGATCCTTTGTGCAGCTGTTGAGTGCAGCGTTCACCCTGTCCCCAACAGCCACCTGTCACTGCAACTGGAAAGTGGGGGTTTCATTTGATGGGGGAGGGGCTTGCGCATGCCTAAACTTTGATTGGAGTTAATGTCTACATGCAAATGGATATTATTATTATTAAGTGTTTAATTATTACACATGTTGTTACAGAATATCAAAACTCCCAGTGCAGCTATCATTGACTGAATTGTTAGCTTATCTAAATATGGATAACAAATTATTCTTTCATGGAACAAAAGTGAATTCTAGTGAAAGTTAGAGGCGACTTCTTCGATACTTTGACACTTTAACTTGAATGCTCACAATGCGTAAAATGCCATATATTATAAAATGGTGGTTGTGTTGTCGAGTTGTCCCTTTGTCAGTGCATTCAAAGCTACTACTACTCCTTAAGCCGTAAGTCTTTCTATCTCTTTTCTCTCTCATTTCAATAGAAAGACCTGACCTGGCTCTGGAGAGAACATATGTGCACCACCCACTCATCCAAAAACACACAGACTTTCAGGTGAAACAAAGCCCACCCTTAAGGACTGAAGAGAGGTCTCTGAATGTGAAAAAACATGCATGCGCATCTTAAACAGCCATGCGATCCCAAAATAAATAGCTTTTAACTTGTTGTACTTCATGATTTATTTACATATAAGCTGCTATTTCTGGTACACTTGTTAAAATGCATTAAGTAACTTGGAGACGGTGTGCGTTGTCGAAATGGTTTTGTGTGTTTACAAAAAGAAATGGTGCTTTGCGAAAGTAATGCAAGAAAGCAAAAAAGTCAAAATGTGTTTTTTTTTGTGTCTTGCTAATGGAATCATTGGCAGTGCAAGAAGCAGGACTAATACCTGTGTCATACATGCACGTAAAAATACAAACCCTGGAGCCATATTTCCATCGCAGCAGCAGAACCATTTGCCAACTCAGCCTCATCCTCTTCATCACTGTACAGCCTTGACTCAATGAGAGGTATTTTTCCCTTTCTCTTTCTTAATTTCTACCCATCCGGAGCTAAATTGTCAGTTGTTGCTGCTACATTTCTTTAAGTTCATTCTTCTTTTTCTGTTCCCTTGCTCACTGATCCCTGTGCAGAACCCTGCAGTTTGAGAGCAGAGGTCATGTACAGTGAAAGGCAGGGTAAACTCTGCCTGGTAATGCAGTAACAATAGCAGGAATGTTCACAACACAGACCCAGCATGTCTTATAGACTTCTCCATATAGCCTAGGTTTGTTTTTAGCAAAGGGCGGCGTTTTAAGACAGAGGGTGGGGTTGTGAGAGGAAGGGTGGATGTAGGCTCTAATCACAACAAGGCTGCTGAAACAGTACATGGTAATAATATGCCTGGGAATACTTATCAGAACTTCTCATAGCGTCAAGACAAGAATCAAAATTAAAAGTTGATTCAAATAAGAGATACTCAAGAATATCGTTAATGCAGTACTATGTCTACTGATACTAAATTCCCACACAAACAACCCACAACACAATAAAATTCAATTCAATATATCCTACAAAACGTTACTAATATTTCTTAAAAGGGACACATTATGCTAAATCAACTTTAATGAGCTTTTAAATTAACCTTGTTCCAACATCGTAGAAAGGGGTTCAGAGGTTGTCATCCGGACGCCGTTTAAAGATCGAGACGTTTCGACTTTTATCCAAAAGTCATTGTCAATCAGACAATGACTTTTGACCTGATTGACAATGACTTTTGGATAAAAGTCGAAACGTCTCGATCTTTAAACGGCGTCCGGATGACAACCTCTGAACCCCTTTCTACGATGGACCACACCTGGACGAATGAGGGTTTACATCGACTTGTTCCAACAGTGTTTACTTTAGATGTTGAAGGCGCTATTACAGCAGGGAAGATATAGCAGTAATGAATGACAACGAGCTTTAGGAGTTTATCTTTGTCATTAAATGAAGCGGTAACAAACAATACATCTTAAAAACGAATCATATTACACATGAGCGACCCTCACCTGGCGTATTGGGCTCTAAATCTGCAAAATCTGGACATCTTTACATTTATTTATTTACCACCTTCTAATATCATCCAAAAATGTCTATGGAAATGTTTGTAAGAAATACACTATATTATAAAACCCTGTATATGACCTAACGTTTGCTCATATAGACAATTAAAATCATGTGATTTTTTTTTAGAAACAGTTAATTATGCAAACCCTTTGTAATCGTTTTTCTGTTCAAACTACTCTCTCTGCTTAACCAATGGATAATAAAATCAGTAGTACACAATCTTAATAAAGGTTTTGAATCATTCTGAGATGATGGTGAAATATTTCCCCAAATGAACACTAGAAAAATAGATTTGTAGCTTAAATAATGTGACTCACGACTGCTCCGTTTAGCTGCAAAAATTCACTTCTCTGGTCAATCTGCAGCTTTGTCGATCCATTAAAATGCTTCTTCTGCCCTCGATCATTTGCACATCCTGGAGCGCAGAAATAATCCACATTCTCTGAAACACCAATAAAGTTTGATAATTGCTGCTGACGTTAGTTTCAATGCAAATTCCTCTCCACCATTCCTGCCACTGTGGAATTTGGTGGTGCACACTGAGATAGCGTAATGACGACTGAAGGAACTCTGAGGCTCGCCTGCTCAGAAAATGTCTGTTTTTAACTATAGCCACTTAGCCACTTTTCAAAAATAAAAGCGTAAAAGACGTCTTGTTACACTGCAATGTCACTGTGCAGAGATGGGGCTTATCCGTTCAGTAGTTTTGAACAGGAAGTCAACAGAAGATATTTCTATAAGCCTTTTTAGACTAATATTGCAGTTTACCACGAACAAAATGTAAAATGATGACCTTAGTATGTTATAATTTGATATCTGATACACTGGAAAACAGCTTAATATATCACCTTTAAAACAGATCAAATGTATATAGTAAATAAAAGCAATTGCATTATAATAAGAAAATCAGCATCAAATCAAAAAAGGCATATTGATTTATCAGTATCTGCCTGTGTAATCTTTTGTATGTTGAGATTGATGTCATGGGGCTCTTGAGCACACGTCAGAGTGTAAAAATGCGCGTGTAATGAGTGCATCAACAGTGTTTAGGAGGAGACGGAGTGTGGGAGAGAGGGCTGTGTCTTTGTGCGTCTCCTCAGGGAGCTGGGAAAAGAACCACTGTTTCTACTAAATCATCCGGATCTGCCTTTAGCTCGCTTTGTGCCCCGCTGCAGTGCAGTTAAAAGGGTTTTGATGCATTAAAGGGTAGCATTCAACAGACAAGTAATTGCTGGAGTTGGTACGTGCTGTTCAAGTTCAGTGAAAGTCCAAGATTCTGTCATTTATAATACACATGTTCAACAAGGTCTATAAAATCAATCACAACCCAATAAGCAAGTCCTAAAAAACTGCACCTAATAAAGTAACATCAGTCCCTCTGCCAACATAAAAAAAAACATCCTAAAAATGCTAACCTTTAGGTCGCTAAACATATTGCTAATTTAACTGCAATGTTTGTCAGAAGAAAAAAAAAATCACTATATTTTAATTTTACCATTATTTTACTAGGCAAAACCTTAATGGAATCTATTTAGCATTGTTGAATTAATGAGTAAATAGGCTGGTAGTTATGTTGAAATAAGCAGGCAGCCATAGTCTGGAAGCAACAATACCTAAAGAAGCTTTTCGACTTGCAAATCAAGGTATGCATGTCTTTGTAGTCAAGCAAAAGAAAATTGTAGTTAGAAGTTGTTTTAAATGAAGATGTTTCGTCACTCCTCCGAGTAGCTTCTTCAGTTGATCTGACAGAGAGCTGGTAAGTCACTGCCTTCTTCATTTCAGTTTAGTTCTAAAACACATTATTTATTAATTCAAAAGGCACACAGCAGCAGCATATATCTGTCTGAAGGGAGGAGCTAACAACATTCAAACTTACATAGCTAGTTGTATACAGTAAGCAGTTATTATCAACAAATAGTCCTTACTGAGAACAAGCTTGCATGGTTTCAATGTAGTTAGCTCTCCCTTCAGACAGATATTTAGATATATATTTACTTGGATGAGAGGCAAAATGTCTTAAAACCTTTGTCCAGTTGATAGGATTTTTATTTCAATTTCCCAAGATATGCATTTCAAGAGTGTAACATATAAAACGCTAACATTTATTCTATCCCAGCTTTTAACACATTCTTTGAAAAACCTGTAGGAAAGCTATTGGAATCTAATAAACCAAAGCAGCAGCAGCGGTCTTAACTCGAGGTCAATCAATACCAGTAATCAATTTATCTTGAGTGTTTTGACGTGTCTATTATTAGCCCCCATTACATAACCGCCTTGTGCATATGTCATCCTTCTCTTGGTAAACAAAGTCATGTGATGTACTCTGACAACAGGTGTCTTTACCGCTGGCTACTCTCAGCATCCTCCGCCTGCCGTTCCGCTGCATTTATGTTTGAATGAGAGATCCCATGGCTGGCAGACCATGATGTAATGTGCTAAAACTTGCATGTGCTCGCTTCTAACCAGGCTCCAAACACGTGGAGTTGGCCCTTTCCCCCGCGGGCCCCCTTTTACTATTCTCCTCTTCCTCCACCTCCCTTCTGCTCCAGCGCGTCCTCTGCTTATGAACGCACCATTGCACCAAACTATAATAGACCTCCCCCCTCCTTCCTCTGCTTTAATTACCATGACAACCAACAGCCCGGGCCGAGAGAGAAGAGGGGGAAACATAGCCAAGCAGGAAAGACGTGAATGAGATGGGGAGTTCCTTCTTTTGACCCCCGGTTTTATTTCTGAGAGGAAAAGTTTCTATTGAAAGAGGCTTGGGGTTAAACTGACCAATCAGAAAAGTGCCACTAAGACACTGCAGCCAATAGTTGTACAACTCTACACTAGTTAATTCCATAGAGAACAACTTGTCTAAATTAGAAGGGGGTTTACGCAGTGTTTTGTTTATGTAGTTGGTTGCGTAATTTTAACGTGGAATGGCAGTAACTATGTAGATGCACATATGGGAAAGTTGGCAGCTAAAGCTTTTTTGCATCTTTAAAAAATAATAAAAGTAACAATTTATTATAACTACACATTTAATAAACTCATTAACGCATGCACAAAGACTTAACTGAGAATGAACAAATAGTTTATTAAGAATGATTCAGGCTAATTCCTGACCCTAAACCATCAATTAAGTAGTTAAAACTGAATCATCCTTATACGCTGTTGTAAGGCGTAACTATTGTAGGCGTAACTATTGTAAAGTGCAGCCAAATACTCTTGAGCAAGACTGTTAAATCTGTAAAGCTAAAGGCGGCATAAGTTTGAGTTTATGTTTGATGGTGGTTGGAGGGTTAGCCACATAGTTATAATTAGAGCGTGTGAAAAACAGTAGGGATTGTACAATTATTCGATCTCAAGAACATCCACTTGGTTAGAGCGGAATTGAAACAAGTCTGTGGGTAAGAAGACACATGAGACATGTGGTAAAAACTGCCCGTAAAATATTATAGTATTATCTGCATAATAGTTTACTTTGCAAATGAGGGTAGTTAAAATAATGTATTGTTGATTTGTAAAGTAAAAAGAAGAGGTCCTAAAATGGATCCCTGTGGTACACCCTTAGCCATTCTAATCTTACACTATTCGCAATAACTGCATGTGTTCTTCCTGACAAATTATTTGAAAACCAGCTGACTGATAGATGGTCCAAAGCAACAGAGGACAATATTAATTCCAAGCTTTATGCATGTTCTTGGAATCCAAATTCAAAGTAACGGAAGCCAAAAGAAAAAGAAGAGTGTTAGTCGCTGACCAGAATAGTGTGACCTTTGACCTAATCATTTCATTGCATCAGACATCTGTATGAAAATGTGTTAGCATTAGCATATTAATAGTCCTGGATGAGATTTATGATGTTACATAGATTTTGACCTGTGAACCTTCTCCACCCAAACCGTATGGTGTAAAAATGACCAAATATGTTTTGGAGGATTTGGTGCATTAAATAAAGCAACAGTTGTTTTATTACAATTCAGTTTTTACTTTATTACTTAGCTTTTACAAAAATGCATGTATAAAATGTAGAAATGCTAAATACATAAAATATTAAGAAACAAAGACATCTTCAAAAAATTAAAAGTAATTTAATTTTTCTAAGCTTTTCAGGCAATTATCAATACATTTTGTTTTTTCAATTCAATTTTTTTGTAGATCCCAAAATCACAACAGTAGTCACCACACAGGGCATTCCAAAACCGCAGCTTTAACAAACAGTGTTACAAAAATCAAACAATGAGGCAGTCATTGGTCAATAAGAGACAAGCAGATTAATCATTAATCACAGGAAATCAGCAAATGTATTATAACTGTCCAACGCGTCCTTATCTGACAACCATATGACTTGTCAAACCTTTAACAAATGGCTGCACCCTCTTCATTTAGAAGACCACTGAATTTATGTGACTAACATTACTTCCTAGATCTTCTGTCTCGTTCTCTTGTGCACATCTTTATGGGACAAACACCCGTCCCATTCGCTTATAGAATGGCTGATGGTTGTTTCTTAAATCATTTAAATTATGAATGGTCGAATCTTCTTTAATTCCCGCATCGACTGAATGTGGCTTAGATGATATAATGAGGTGAAAAGTCTTTGGGTCAACCTCTGAACCTCTGTCACACATATGCACGCACACACATACCCACACACACAGTGGCACAGTGGGATTAGACGTTTGGATTACAGCCAGGATTAATGCTAAACAACAAGACCAAAGCGAGGGCACAGTATGGGCAGATGTAACGTGCAGTGATACGTCTGTGTTGTGTCTGGTTTTGTTACTGAATTCCACTACATGTTCCTTGTTATGGTCTTTTGTAAAAGCGGGACACAAGGCCACCATTTGTGTTTGAAGTGTATGTTTGTCTAATTGTTATTTTGTTTGCTGGAATAGTGCCTGTGGTAAATATGTATCATAATTTATGCTTTGGTTTGTGAATAAAAGTTGAAAAAGAAATGTTGAAAATAAAGTTCTAAAAAGGAATCCAATCAATATGCAAAGTTCCACAATTTATACTCAAGGAACATAATTTTCTGAGAGTTTAAACATTAATTAAACTAAATAAAAGTGTTTCTTTCATACATTGTTATTTGCCAAATGATAACTATCGTATAAATTACACAAGTTTTGGCCCTTCAGTGGGAAATAAATAGCCCAATACATGTTCCAAAAACACATTCAGAATACCAACTTTGAGAACCGTTTTTTGGTAATGTTACTCTTTCATTTGGATGTGTTCAGTTACTTTCCTAAAATCAAAATGATATATTGCAGTATTTGAACACGGAATTTAAACTAGAAATAAAATAAAAAAAATAAAAACACTGCTCTTGTGTTAAATATGTGTACAATCTTTTCCTTCTCTAATTAGTCATAGATAAATTAATGCAGAACAAACAGTGCAACAAACATAAAGTTATTTTAATCCTATGTTGCTATTTAAACTTTAAGATAAAATAATTTCTCTTTAAAGTATTGCAATTTACAGGAAGCTAAAATTTGAGATCTTAGTTAATTATGCTAGAATATATTTAATAAATGTATTCATTGGTTGTTAATTCTTTCTTGTTTTAACGATGGATGAACACACATTTCCTATAGGTGCAATTAAATCTCCATTATCCAAAGTAGATTGCATGAAATTAGGTCAACAAAAGCTGCCATGGGGCGGAAGATTAAACATGCGAAGAAAGTGCACATCTTGCCTTTGATGTGACGGGGTTGTGCGTGTACTCTGATGATATTGTGCCGATGCAGTTATGCTCTGCTCTCCATCCTGATGTAGACCCCGGGCCAGTGGGAGCTGGTGGTTCCTAAAAGCCTGGAATGGAGAGGGTGAACCTGGTAATCCCTGAGGTTGGGGGCTTCCTAGAGTGATGTCCTCAATCTCTCCTCACGGCAGTCTTTATCACATATTGCTTACAACCAGAAAGACAAGGGGCGATTAAGAATTTCAAGCATTTATACTGAAGATTATTTATTTATTCATTTAAGGCAGAAATTATTTTGACCAATTAATTATATAAGAGACACTGTGCATGGCAAAACTTGCACAAACACCACATTAAAATTGGGAGTAAACTAAACTTGAACCCAGAGCAAAACATAAACAAGATCAGGGCATAAACAGGACCAAATCAAGTCTACATTCAAATTAAACTGGGCTCAAACCAGGACCAAACATGTAGAAGTATGTACAACCCTAAATGTCAGTAAACAATAGTTTTCAGAGAAGAATTGTAGAACTAATTATCCAGATTTAAACAGTGCCATAAACATACTTTTGAATGCATCGTCAGACATTTATACTTCATTGTTCTGTATGTGTTTGTTAAAAGCAAAAAATCCTGAACCAGATCCTAATTGATAACTGGATTTTCTTAAGTAGTATGACAATGTTGAAAATGAAAGAAATTATTATTGTTCTGAAATGGTTGCAATTTACATTATTGTATACGTTTACAATTATAATGTGAGCAGTAAAGGAGCACAGAATATTTAAGGTGAGACACTACTAGTTTGTATATTTTGGTCAGTTTGCTCTCTCAGCATTTAGGCTTGCATGTGGAAATAACAAACTTGTCCAACCTGCTCGTTAAGCAGGTTGGATTGGTTTAATTATTTCAATTAATCCACTTCATCCATAGAATTCACTGGGACATTGTAATTTCAAGGGCTGTTTTCTTAAAATGTAAACTTTACAGTCTTCTACAGAGGGGTTTTTTGATATCTAATTCTAAGCCTGATTTATTAAAAGTTTTAAGTTTAAATGAGGCACAATTTGAATTTTTAAGTCAATTTTCCATGTTTTTTTCCCTAAAAAAATTTGTACAAAATGAGCAAAGAAATATAACCCTGGTTCTTTTAATTTTTTCAGATAGAAATGTCCCATATATGTGCAATATTTGCAGTTTTTACACAATGCATTCTATATGAAAACATTACATGATGAAAAATGTTGATGTAATAAAGTTTTATGTGAGTACACTACAAAAATTCTTATTCACCTGCAGTGTCTTGCCGTAAATACATTATGCATCTAAAGCTCATTGTAAAATGTGTTTTTCTGGTATCATAATTGGTATTGAGTCTCAAGCGTTTCTGAAATTGACATTGAAATTTTAGAATTCTGACAACACAAATACAATGATAATAGCGAATGAACCTTAAGATGCTCAGCGTAAACAAGCTGGCTAAACAGTTTATCTAAATGGTTGTATCCTATTAGCCAGTCAGTATTAGTGTCATTGCTATAATATGAAGCTTATCATTAGTTTATCTTATCACTGCATGTCCGCTTCAAACACTCAAATCAGTGCAAGACGACACACACGAGTGCATTAGACAATTGACATAAGACCGATACAAAATATGAGTATAGCACTTGAAACAATCAGGAAGATTAATTTTCAGCGTGCTGCATTCAAGGGCACTCTGACAAGATTGATTGTTGCGTCATTTGAGAGGAAACATTAAGAGCAAAAGGGGAGTCCATCCTCCTGTGACATATGGCTTTGATATAGTATTTTTGTGTTTTGGTTTTACAGTTGTAGGCTTGTATTAGTCAATTGTTTAGCAAAAGAAAGAGCATATGTAGAGCAAACTTAATCTCTTTAAAGCCATTTCTAGTAATGAAACAGCTGTATCGGGTCTATGTTTAGCTATGAGACGTTTCTGATGGCATTAGTTGGTTTTGCAAACTGTATAACGCTTAAAAGGTTGGGTTTAACATACTTTTTAGGATATATGTATCACTGTATGATCCAAAAATATGGTAAAGCAGCAAGAAACAGGTGATTTTGTAATTTATGAAAAGCACATTTATATTTAACTCGCAGTCAATGTCATAAGCAGTGAAACAAATGATTATATTTTCATCCTATGTACTTCTTTACTGTACAAAATGCATCCATTATGGCTTTTACAGTTGATTTCAGCATAGTCAAAAAGTTAGGTCAGCCAAGAGCTTATCTTAGACATGTGCTTTGCAATTGTTTCTAAGGCGATGTCAACAGTGTAAAAAACAGATGAAGAAACACATGAGGAATTTTAGCACTAGTCACCAGCCTCATTACTCCTTCCAGTACACACCGCCGCACCCATTACAGCGTGCACAAATGAACTCAACGCTTTATCATGCATTCCCTTTATTACCGGGAAAGGATCTTAAATAAACAACTTAGATCCAGCTAAGTTTTATGATACAGAAAAGGCCCCATTTAAAGGTAGTACAAAGATTTAGGCTTTCTTACAATTCTGTACATGTGCATTAACATAGAAATGTATTAAGACATTTACACAAAGCAGTAGACATGAAAACGTACTACTGCTGCTACTAGTCAGTTCATCTGTCAGTTCTTGAGCTTGCGTTGACCTGTCAATAACTGTGACCTTGGATACATGAGGTGTGCTGCTGTCAGAAGCCGCTGTCCTCTCTCTCCTCGCTGTGTGTGCTCAGCTGTGTCCTCCTGTGAGACAAGATGGCCGCCCACAGTCGACACAGCATGCCCCCTCTGAAAGACAGGTGACCCCAGATGACACGGCGTTAAAAAGGTGCGGGTACAGAAAGTAAAGGCTGCGCGTGTGATCAGTTACTGTAATGCTGCACTGAATGATGATGGCCAAAAATGGAAATGTATGGTTGAAATTCATTAAAGGCAGGGTATGTAGCCAAGGCACAATTCCAGCACGACAAGACGAGACACGAGATTGGGTCCACAATAATGAGACAAGACCAGGTTTTGATATGATTTATGACAGGGCTGTCACTAATGATTACTTTAGTAGTCGACTAATCTGCAGTTATTTTTTTCCAATAGTCGCCCAGTCAAATGAATATTTCTATTGTAAATATTAGACTTACATTACAATACAATACATTTTAAACCAAATAAAGGTTGATTTATAGTCACTGAATAAAATATTTATGAACAAAGTGTACTATTAATGCAAATCAGCAATTATTTATTCTGATTTTTTAAAAGTTGCTGTCTTTGTTATAAAAGGTCTTTTGACATGTGTTTTAGAGTCTGTAGTCCATAAAGATTACAATGATCATTTATTATAGCCAATTATTTTTTATAGTTCACTTGTCAGGATTAGTTGTTAGCTCGTTGCAGCCCTAATTTGTAATACATAAATTGTGCACTCTAGCTCACACTTGTGGCATTTGAATTTTTTTCTTGTTGTTGTTGTGAAGCTCAAGCTCTCAGGAGATGTGACTCACAGTCCCTAACCGCGACAAATGTAAACACAGGGGGAAACATTTTCCAAATGTGTGCACAGTCTTTTGGCAATATTATCTTTGGAGATCTTGTCCCATCTCTAGATCTAGATAAAAAAAAATATACTACAATCACAAACGAACCAGAGCTGCCAGTGCCTTAACCTGCAAATAGAGACACATACAAGTGTTTCTCCTTCTCAGTTTATGGACAGGCCACGTTCAGCTCCTTCTCTAGAATTCCAGTCTCACTGAGCTGGAGAGGCTGAACTGGCACTGATTCATGACAGGCTGCAGGTGCAGGTAGAGACAGCAAATTATAACATCAACATCTTGACCATCATGTCCAATGTTTGTGTAATTAAGAATGAATCAGCATCACAATTGTCATCAGTAATTTTAAGTAATATTTGATTTAAACAGGTTTATTTTGTACCTGGAGTCACAGATGGGTCATGTTCATGAAATTTAATAATTCTGAACATTCTTACTACACAAAAAATGTATGCCTTCATTATAAAACTTACATCAGTGAAACTCTTGGAATCCCTGTCATTTAGTATTTTAGATTTGTTTAAACTAAATTTAAAAAATGCATGTAATGTTTCAGTAATTGTGGAGTATCTGCATGTCTACAATGTAGGCTTTTGAATATGATACTGTACTACTCAAAGCATCTAGACTTTGAGTTCAGTCTCCACTTATCACCAGCAAATTAACAGCCAGTGCCCAACAAAACTGAGAGTGTGCAGTCTACATTTGCTTAGTCAGAGAAACAGCCAAAAAAGGCAAACAGACACTGTTTACCAAGATGGCGAGAATCCCTGGATATTATTAGGTTTATGACCCAGGTCAAGATTTGTGTTCATATTTTTTTACTATTAAACAAGGGCATTAGAAAAAAAACAAACTGAAAACTTGAACATGTCATTACTATCATGGTATAAAAATTACGGCACATTTTTATTTATATTTATTTACAATATTGCGCATTTGTTTTCGATATTGTCAAAAATGGAGTATAAGAAAAAGGAGACAGTGGATATGTTTACATGTACACCCCATTATGATTTGATTATGATTTGATTTCTAGAGTTATCAGATTACTGAAATGTCATCTAAAATGTGTGTACATTTCTTTCTGATGCAGAAAATTATGAAAAAAAAATTGAGTGGTAAAGACAAAAATAAAAAAGAAAATGATGATTGTTTATAGAGTCATTTTTAAATTATTATATGTACTTCCCAAATACAACAGCTAAACTAAAGATTCACTTATTTATTTATTTTTCTTTTATTTATATATTTTTTTCTAACCAAGTGAGTGCTTGATATTACCTTTTTTCGACAAATTCATTTACGCATGTGACCAGGTGATCATATTTTACACAAAAAAATGAGATCTAATTATTGACTTATCTGATTATTCTAGTCTGGTTTTTACCATCCATGTGTTGCTTAAAAGCTCGGAAAAGTGTATTAATAACATGCAGTATTTTTTGTATACTACATATATTTTGCATATTTTTCTAACCTTAATCCTAAACAAAGCAACTCTACACTGGAATGGCAACTTTCGCTGCATCATATTGTATTCTCTTTCTCTCTCGTTTCTGCCTGGCTGACTTTGTGGTGTTGATGGGTTGAGGCAGCTCACCTTAAGCCACAGTACATCAGATCATCCCTGCAGGCCACACCAAACAGAATATCCAAGGTGAACTCGTGATACAGCAGCTAGAACAAACACCAGTGTGAATGAGCAAGGAGTGGGGTTTTAGACACTCATCCATTCACTTTGAAGACCAACCTTGTCAATAGTGTCTTTATCTACGGGGACAGACTTGAGCCAGCGCGCCATTGCCCGTGCCTCAGGAGTGGAGCCGTTCTGAGGAGTGGAAACGTCATCTGAAAAGGAAACACAAAAGGCTTTACTGTATACAACTTATTTTCAGTTGCTAAAATTAATCATTATCCAAACAGACGAGTCAAGTTTGAGCACATTGGAGCTGACACAAGCCTGCAGACAAGGTGTGGCTGGGATTCACTCGCACAAGTGTGGTGAAACACAATAACCATAAGTAGATATGAGTAACATAGAAGCAATACGGACCTTGTTACAGCTTGAATTATTAATCACTAAGATATGAAGTGTGCATTTTGTTCAGATGTGTCTACAATGGATTAACTTGAGAGAATTGAGCAAAGGGAATCGTCATTTTCCACGATTTCTCAATAAAAAACGTGACGCAAAATGCAACTGTCAGGAATAAAGAATGGAAATGTTGGGCATATTATTTAATATTAACTTGGAGTTATTGTTCAAAAATAAAATCGTGAAGACTATTTGGTCAAATTGGGTGCAATTGTCACCAAATCTGCTTCAACCATGCTAGTTGTTAGCTTGACTATATGTTTGTTGTTTAAATAGCCAGAAACGGTAAAAAAATGTTAAATGATAGCAAACTAAGGTGACAACTGACAATGAAGTTAAATACAGTAGTTTGGTTAGAAAGTTTTATGACGTTCATTTAGATAAATATTTATTCTGAGAAAAATCTGGGGAACCTCGTACTGGCCACAGTCAGCAAACAGATTTTACACATTACACAAGGTCGTCTTTTTCTGATCTTATCCGTTTGATCAGGTTTATAAGATGTTCAATGTTGTGTTTTCATAAACGGAACTTAAAATGTAGACATTTGCCATAGTAAGAGACCAGTGTTTGTGCGCTTGTGCAGAAGGATCTGGTTATATGCAGATTCACAGTAATAAATAATAATAATAATTAATTAAGTCAAATCTAAATAGTATGTCTGTGAATGGTGAAAAGTCCTCCAAGTGTCACCTACAAACAAGAAACTGAAGCCCATAAATACATTTTTAAAAACATTGTGTAAAGAAAACAGCTAAAAATGACACCTATCAATTATACAGAAAATTGAAGTGGTTTTGTGGCGTGTATTTTCACACAATGTCATCTCATCGTTTCCTCAAATGATTACCAGGGCTGTTGTCTGTGGAGCTCTTGTATGAGTCTATCTGCTCCTGTTTCCTCTGGAGAGACTTTCTCAGTAAGTCCTGGTACTCCTGCTCCTTCTCACTCAGCTGTCTCAGCAGTCTGCCGCACAGAGGAAAAGAGCATCCTACTCAGCACAAAGCATCGTCAATGTTACTTAATGTTAATCACTAGTTTGTCTCCACTGGTCTAAGAATTTACACTGGAGAGGTGTGGCATTATAATTGAGTGAATGTACCTGCTCGTCTCAAGTCGCAGTTCTTTCAAAGACTCGCTGAGGGGACAGTTTGGGTCAGAAGGGGGGCTTGGGATGCTATTGATTGTTGCTGCGTGCCGGTTGTCAAACTGCACCCCCTGTTGGTCAGGGATGTTCATCACAGGGGTATTTAAATCATCTGAATCTTCTGGCTGCTCATCAGGACTGCCATCTTCAACCTCAAAGGAGGATTGCAACTGCAGTTTGAGCTCTGACAAAAAAATATACATTCACAATTACTTTAAAGGGTCTGTCTAATATTTTGCACAAAAACAAACAAGAAACAAATTATTGTTCTTGTCAAATTCTAAGGGTACAAGCTTTGATCAGGTGCATCATATGCATTTATCTTTCTAGTGTGCATAATTCTATTTTCATTCATCCATGCTGTAATATCTATATAAATTGTGAATTTTCCAAATGGTGGCAAGTACACCATTACTGTACTTAACGTAGTGAGGAGTGCGTAGTGTGTGAAGTGGTTTTAAATTGTCAATGTCGAATTTCTCCAGTACCTGGCAGAAGAACTGTTATTGCATCCTGCACAGCTTGTCTCAGCAGATTATCCAAAGCGAACATCCAATGAGGCTTTACCTGTTGATGTCTCAAGACTTTTTTCACCTATACAGATACAAACGTGGAAAAATAACACACAATGTTCTTCTCAAATACAACTAAGGGCTTTGACCAGAAGGAAAGCGTGAGCGCTTGTGACTTACAGCATCCTGGAAGCTGAAGAGCACCACCTGCAGGCTGTTCAGGGGTACTTTCTCTGCAAGCAGCCTTTTCCTGAGGTTCAAGAGGTTAGTGGTGAGCTGTCTCTTGTCTGGGGAGCGGATGTTGTTTCGCAAACACCTAATAAGTTCAGTAATGTCGTCATCAGAAAGGCACGACCCGTCCCAATTCTAGAAAGAGGAATAGATTTACTATTTATAAGTTCGAATCAACATCCATCATATGCACCGCAAATGCAGCAGGGAAAACAGTCAGTTAAACCATAAACTGCCAATGTTTGTACCTTATTGAGCTGCTAGACAGAAATGAGGAAGAGAAAAACATGTAAAAATGAGCTATTTTCACATTGTGGTAAAATATTACAAGACATATGCAATAAATTCAAAACTAGAAGAAATAACAATATGTGATTAATGCATAAAATACACGTTGAAACACAACAATTAAAAAAGTTAACATTTGATACAGACCACAACCACATGCAGTACCTGGATATGGCCAAGCATTTTCAAACTATTATACCTATATTATTTCTTTAAACTGTCCTATTAGTAAGTTAACGGTCATAAAAAACAGAATAGCTGTTTGGCCCACGAGAAAAGCCCATGACAGCACTAGTGATGGTGTGACTGACCTGAGGCCCAGACTCCTGGATGTGGCTGACCACCAGGCTGATGTAGTCGGTCAGGACCTTGTACAGAGTGGCTCTTCGCTCACTGTCCTTACGGAGCATGAACAGACCCACACTCTCCCCAGAGAAGCAGGGGCTGCTGAGGTCTGCAGGGGTGTCGTCGGGGATCCTGGAAAACAACAGCTACCAGTTAAAATATTGGAAATTATCTGGACTTAAAATTACTGTTTTTTGTATTTCAAAAAAATAGCAGACTTGGTAAAATGATTGTCATAGGAGGGTAAAGGGACATGACGAGGCCCTGGCAAAAGCTCTGAGAACAATCTCTATCTCTGACACTGGATCTCATGCAAAAACAACTAAACATACAGAGAAATAATACTTAACAGCGTGATTCAATGTCAAATAGCAATTTAAACTAATAATTCTCCTCCACCTATGTCATCAAAAAGCGACGTGGCATGAAAAATACAAATACAATTTACACACAACTGAAACAACCTTTTGATACCTTAAAGTGTCATTCAACAAAATAATAGTACTAATAGTTTTTACCAATAGTTTTTATTGGGTATTATTTGTAAAATCATAACTATTGCATTTATATGGGTTTTGGCCCTTATTTTGAAAATGTTTGCTAGGTAACAGCTGTAGAATTACCTCCACCTATGTCATATTTGCTGCCCATGTACAACCAGGAAGTACAATTGTGGGGGATAAATGGGCAAAACGTTTCATAAAATCTTAAATATAATCATGTTCACTTTCACATTTTAGTGAAATATGTAGTCTAACCTGTCATATAGACTTTAAGTGAGGCTAATATTTGTAGACATTTGTTGTTTTTTTCATCAAAAATTTTAATTTACACTCAACACATGGCATCTTTTGGAGTCTGGGCACAATAAATATAACAATTACCAAATTTGTTGATAATTATTTAAATATTTGAATAGTTGTGATTAATTAATTAGTTTCAGCCCTACTTACATCCCTAGGTCAGATTATTAATTTGACTTCTAAATGAATTTTGAGAATGGGTGAACAGTACCAATTGACCTGAGTTACAAATGATTGTGTTTTATGACCTACATGTAGAGGCAGGAAACCCCCACTTATAGCAAAACCACACAACCTTTAAGGTGATGAATTCACAGTTTCAGAGACAAAAAAACAAGTTACTTACGACAGGAAGCTGCTGGTGCTTGAAGGACTTTCAGAAATCTCATCCACTTTGAGGCCAGATATTGTTCTTCTGAGGTCCAGAGAACAAGACAGATCCACAAAGCCAGAGTAGGAATCTTCAACATCTTCTACGTGGATGGACACAGGCACAGAAAGGCTTCTGTGGTAGTCAGCTGAGAGGAAGAAGACACAAACAATTAAAATTATCAATCAGTAATGCCTAATAAATATTCTAAAAGCAGACCATTAGCTTCAGGTTCTTGAGGAACTCTCGGTTTCTTTCTATGAGAGGACTTGAGGAAGGTTTCTGCCAGTAGCTCAGTGGATGTCGCTCTGTCGTCCGGGTTTGGGTCAAAACATCTCATGATGAAAGCTTTGGCCTCGTCTGACATGCACTCAGGGACTGTGGGGTGGATCTTGAACATGCCAACCTAAAAAAAGGAAAGATTCAGTGCTTAGGCTGTAAAATATCCTGCAAATGTAAAGATGATTATACAGATGAATCCGACATGTTAGGCAAGACATGTTTATTTGTAGACACTAATGCCTTTGATTCGGGAAATTTTTGCAATAGATGGAAAAAGCTCCTAATTCAGTCGATTTGATGTGGCTGTTCAAGTTCAAGTCTGAATCCAGTATTACTAACATTTTTAACTTGATTTGTAGGTTTGAGAGAATGAGAGAATGGAGGTGACAGCTAACACTTCCTCTGTGTTTCTGTGGTCCAAAGACAACGACTTCAGTCTTGAGTTTAGCTGGAGAAAGTCGTTTCTGATCTGTTGAGTGAATCCACTGGTCCAAATTCATCTGCTGTCAGTGAAACATAAATCTGAGTGTCGACTGCATAGTTGTGGTAAGACACACCACTGCTGTGTATTAGCTGACCCAATGGTAGCACGTACAAATTAAAAGGGGTCCCAGAATAGAACCCTGGGACACCGGAAAAATCCCAATAGGAATCAAAATAAAAAGAGGTTACAAGAAACTACACTCATAACAGTGTCCCTCACTGCCACATTGATTGTCCTGAATTATATGACTTTTATTATACATTATATCGCCTGTGCCTGGTTCTATCTACTTAAAGCAAATAAGGCACTTCAGGCACTAAACTTCAACAGGATTTTTTTTGCATTTACCTTAAACATGGCTGCCTGGGGACTTCCCAGCTCGTGAAATGGAGTCTTGCCTGTTGCCATTTCGATGATTGTGCACCCCAGAGACCAGATATCTGCTGGTTTCCCATAACCCCGAGGTCCCTGGTCTATAATCTCTGGGGCCATGTACTGAAGTGTTCCTGGACAAAAAAAAAACACTTCTGTTAAGCACTTAAAACACATTTAACTTCCAAAGTGCTCTGAGATTGTCATCATCACCAGCAAATGTTTCTGTACAAGGGTTGATTCCTGCCAGTCTTTTGGAGGTTCCAAAATCAGAAATCTTGAGCACTCCACTGTATGTATTTATAAGAACGTTGTCACCCTAATCAAGGTCGGATCATATTAAATAATAATAATAAAAAATGCTTGAACTGTATGTGACACAATTCGTTGTCAAGCTTCTTAACATACCTTAATATCCCTGTGTACAATCTGGTTGTCATGGAGATATTTGAGCCCCTCCAGGATCTGTTTGGTGTAGAAGATAATGGTGGCTTCATTGTCTTTGAGCGGACCCCATTTGGAGCGCAACAGGGAGGACAAACTTCCTGCAGGAACAAGAAAAAAACTATAATTTGAAAAGCACAAATTTACCAGCACTCAATCTAAAGGACTAAATCCCTTGAGAGACAATGAAAAAGTACAGCTCAATTTAAAATGGAATAAGCCAGCAATATACAATAAACTGCAAAGTCAATGGAGAATCAAATATGCTATGGTTAATTACTGTTGTCATCATTGTGTCTTGCCATTTAAACAATTCCACCACTGAAATTACAAGTCTAGAAATATTGTATAAAACCTGGTCCATAATATATTGAATGTGTACAGCAAAAGAGAGTTTAAAATAAATCATAAATCACAAAACGTATGAATGCAGTTAATAAAACTAACACCAATATAACGGTTTTAACACAACACGATGAATAATGTGAATACACTAGTGATAGTGAGCCTATTGTTCATATTTTAGAATATGACTGCAAAGGAATGCCAATGTGTCAGTACTGTAGAATTTGTATTGGTCTAATGCGCAAGAATGCTAAGACGACTACATCAAATCATCACATAGCACAGTTGCACGCAGATATATTGTGCAATGGGAAGTACAGTACATACAACAGCTTATGATGCAGTTACTTGAAGGCGGAAATTAAGCAGTAAAAATAAGGAGAAGTTTAATAGTTATTAGTTTCCCTTTACATTCCCCTGGGTAACGTTCCAGTCAGCAAGATTCTATTTGCACTACCCAAGTTCCTAAAAATGACCTTTCAATTTGACACATCAGTTCAAGTGCTTACTTCAGAATCATTGCTGGCTAAAACTTAAAAATTTCACTTCACTATTGAGTCATACCACAGGATGCATAGGATGTACACATGTATTGTATTAACCAATTAGTATTTCATTGTACCTCCTGGGACCTCCTCCATGAAGATCTTGATGAAGCCATCTTGACTGAGCGACCCTAAATATTGGACTATGTTTCTGTGTTTCAGCCTTTTGTGCAAAGCTATTTCTTCATGGAGTGGCTGGGAATATCTGACGAAAAACAATGAATCATTAAATCAAGCTGTAAACGTTTTTGCAGATATCTAAAAATTGAAAAAAGATAAAGTAGGGTAGATGTTGATAACGCTAGGCCTAAAAAAAAGTTATGTTTTATTGTAACAATTAACAACAGTTATCTATCTATCTATCAGCAAATGCCTTCCATGTGTGAGTGAATCCCTCAAACAAAAACGAAAATGGTTTTCACTAAAAAGTGCGAGAGGTGAAAGATGTCCTAAGATAATGAAAGTGAGGACGTACATTTGAGAACAGTACAAATTGATTAGAAAAATCAGAGTTATTGTATTGTAGAATAAAATCTACCAATACCAATAAAATATCCATCCATGTGCACTCAATTAACAGAGCAACTAAGCTAAAACCAGTCCCAAAAGGCTTGTCAAAAGACCACATTTTTAAGCAAAGTGAAGTCTCAATGTTTCATCTAATTAAAAGTGAGCATTGCAAAGTATTTCTTTTATGCATCTTTTAATGCCATCAGCTTAGTTTCTGCCATCCAATGGTTAAGGTGTTTTCCAGCTTTCTATAAAAACGACTTAAAGACTAAACTAAAGATTTCTTCTTCCACCCCAAAATGTTCCTTAAACATCAATTCTAGGCAGATTTGACTAACACTGAAATCCAAACATACTACTCTCCCCCGTGAGAGTCATAAACCACTGACATTCCTGGCATGTACTAAAAGCTATGTTCCAAAGACTTTTCAAATCGGGACCGTTTTACTGTCATTTGTGTGTCGCTTACGTGCGGTCCTTCTCAGGGATCTCCTTGATTGCAATGCGGACTTGGTTGCTCAGGTCCCTCCCAGCGTACACAACTCCATATGTGCCCTTTCCCAGCACCATCTTGTCTCCGTTCTCGTTGGTCTCGTAGATGTACTACCGATGTGCACAGAATGAAAGAAGACTGTCAATGGAGTTTTCCAGGCAATAAGAGGAATGTGACATGCAGGTCAGAAAGAGTGGACACTATAGAATTATTAGAAATGCTGCATACGTGAAATGGCACTATACTAAGAAAGTTAATAGAAAAGATCAAGATGCTAAACAGGGGGTGTGCAATTGTTTTTTTTGTTTTTTTTTCATTAAGGGCCAAATACATTGAGTCAGATGAGTTCATTTTACACAGCTTTGACAGAGCTGTTGTGCCTTTAATAAAGCTTGGGATATTTATTTTAAGTGTATATCACAAAACAACGTAGGGCTGCTAGATATAAAAATAAAAAATATAAATCACGATTATTTGGTTCATAATTTAAATCAGGAATATTTCGAACAATGACTTCACAACAGAATGATTCTGAATAGAAGGTACAGACCAACTACATTTTATAAGTAATGTTTTAGAAAAGTGCCTTTGTTCCATGTTTTGAGGCAAAAGGAGTGCACTCATTACTCTGAACAGAAAGCAATTGATTGTATTTTTGAATACAACATTTTTGTAACTGAATAGAGTAATCATTGAAATCACAATTATATAAAGGCTCAATTGCCTAACCCTAATACAGTGTAGTGTTTTGTTGAGGTTATAGTGGTATAATTACATACAGTTGCCATCAAAATGACTGCGATCATTTGGGCCAAAATTGGTTTGAGCCTGAGGGCTACATTTGTCACCTCTTGAGTAGAGTAAAGAAGAAAAAAGTACAAGAAAGAGTGAACCAATTCAAAATGATGTTGATATTTCTTTTTTTCTAAGGAACGGTTTGAGAATTCTGAGAAGACGCTGGCATCCAGACAGCCCAACTTGTTTATGTTTCTATGTTTATGTTTCTCAAATGAGTCTTTTGAGTGAGGAGACTGAATGTAGTTCTGTTTGTGTCTGACCTCCAGTATTCCATTATTCGGAGGGTTTAGGACTGGATCTGGGTCGTCAGCCTGCAGCAACAGCAGCAGAGAATTCACCAGATCGCAGAATCTACGGGAAAGACAAAGGTACTATTTAAATTGTGGGAAAGACAACTTTTACACAATACTTTCTGAAGTGGACTGTGGGATGTAGGTCGAATGATTTGAGATGATCCTGGGGATTTCCTTAAAGGCGGTAAAGGAAATGTGACTCATATTGATTACATAAGACTTGGCAATGGCACAAGAGCAATACCAATGTCACAAACTCTGTCTGCGGTGCACAGGCTAGATTTCGAGTTGTGTATTAACTACATGGACTAGATTTCACTAATCAATCTACACCATGTTTAGATGGACAGTTTATTTTCTTTTTATCTTAGCAAATGGCAACATCATATTTGTCACTGATAACAGGCTTAAAAGTTATGTGGTTAAATCCTGAGATCAAATTAAACAGTAGTAATGTTGTTGAAAGTATCAAATATTTGATACCAATGAATACTAAAACTAATACGGAAGTATCAATACAGAAAAATCACATAAATAGGACAACATTGACCTTTATTTTTTATCAGAACTTCTATGAGAGAACATGGTCACATTCATGAAACTCCTATTATTTTGTGTAGAAAATGACATTCAATTGTCTAAAAAAAAAAAAGAGCATTTTTAATATCATTGGTATCAAGTATTAAGCATTTTCCCATCAAAATCGAGTTTGAACTTTTAGTATCATGACAACACACTACAAATAAAACAGAAAATTATAACTAAAACAATTTAAATAGTCTATAGAGTTCATTTCCGCAGTACTCAACCTGTCAGGCTAAACCAAACCCTGACCCATTGCCCTGTTCATTTTCTATATTGATTGCTACATACAGCTTTCACTCACCCTTTGCAGTGGGCCTCGGAGGGGAAGCAGAGTTGAAAATCATCCGAGTTGTAGTGGACATAGAGGAAACAGCAGCGCTCATCGACCTTTGAAGCACTGAGGAGGAGGAGCGATATTCGATCATCCACTGTCTATAATTACCTTAACTTTACAGGTTTTAGAAACAAATTGGACTAAAGGACTCAGACATTAAGGCCGTTCTCTCATAACAAGGGACCATACTTCACTGGAGAAGGTATTGTGGGAGAAATGTCTTGCCGGGAACACAGCAACAGCACAAGCTTGGACAAGATTTGCTAACCCATTGCGCAACTGATGTGCCTTAAAAGGACAATTTGATAACATTGAGGTTTGTTCAAATTCATAATGTTGACCTAACAGCATATTATATCGTCAGAATGCAAATAACCTGGCAGCTAGGGCAAAACACATAAAACAATATTTGTAAAGCGTTATAATATTAGTGTATTCTACCTGACTCCCCGGATTGCAGAGGCTGGGAAAGTCCACTGATGCAAACCTTTCTGTAGAAACATTACGGTCAAATTGTTAGTCCATTACATATTTGATTTGATAAAAGTATTTGTCATAACGTCATGGAGGAAGACTAAGGAATTAGACAGCCCATAATCACAAAATCGTAAATCTATACAAGAATCTCCTTAGCATTCTTAGACAAAACAATAATTAAAAGAGGGGGCGCTGGCAGCATACCGTTACAGGTGATACATGTTTCAACTGGACTGTGCGGCTTTCGTCCTCCTCATTCACGCAAACTATGGCGGGCTGGAGAAGTTTGCTGGGCTCAAGAATAAGCACCTAGAAAGAAACAATAATGACAAAAAGATTGAGAGACGAAAATACGCTGTAGGAATGTCCCATTGTAAATATAAGAAAGTGTCGTGTTACAGGGCAGCGGTCTTTGGAGATGGTGGGTTTACAGGTTTGCAGAAGCAGCTCCATCCAGAAGTCCATGGTCTCCTCTTTCGGACTCGTCACCTTGGGTAACTTGGCAAACTGGCGGTACAGGATGAACGTCTCCATGATAGAACCTACAAACCTGAGAGAAAGATATTGAAAAAAAGACATTTTCAGACATTCATTTCATTGTATATACAATTAGGCAGGTAAATTATGACAAATGTAATCAATATAATTACTTACCACATAGGTGCTTTAAGTTTGTATAATTTCTCAGAAGCTTCAATAACTTTCCTGGGCTCCTTGGTCAGAATGTTTGCCCCCAGGTAGAAGCCCACATCCCAGTAGTCCTTCATCTTCTCCAGGCTGCCCTTTCTCCCAAGCAGCGTGTTTATGGTGACACCTGGGGCCCAATGACACATTAGCTATGGATTTAACCAGCAACCGAAAGCAACATATCAACAAGGATTTTTGCCCTAAGTCTCGGATCATATTCATTAGGTTTGATTCCATGTTGTTACTCAAGGCCATTTCAACAGTCACAGGTTTCACTTTCCTATAATATGTGCCAGCTTGAGGACTTATTAATGGTATTACAGTGATTATGCTACTTGGCTTTTTAATGACACAATTTTGAATACGTTTCAAGGAAAGGATATGGAACATTTTTAATTGCTTTTTTTTACTTTGTATCTCCTGAAATCCATGCATTTCATGACAGGTGAATTTAGTGTTCTTGATGTATTCTGTTACATGGTTCAAACAGAGTACTGTACTTTGAGAACTTAGAATACTTTCATTTTAAGTTACATTATATACTTGTGAAAAAAATGTATCATAGGATTACAAACAGCTTTATGTTTGTTCATTGTATTTGTTTATAGGTTTAGTTATAACCCCCTCAGGCACTCACTATAGGCGCTGTGTGTTATGTTTTTCTCACTAAAACATGATCAAGTAACTGCAAATAACTGCATTCTGAATACCACAAAAGAAAGAGTAACTACCAGAATCGAGGCGACACGAGACGCCTCAAGAGTGCGAGCGCTCACAGAGTAATCTTGTGAGACTTATTTTTAACACATTGTTTTTGCAGTGCAACTACTGGAGAATGCAATAACCTTCCTGGAAGAATTATTACTTAAGGGAATATCCTGTTTGAAAACGGCTCTCTTTATTGTCTTATAATGCCATATTTAATTTGTAATACAGAAAACGTACCAAAAGAAAGCAGTTTATTAGACTTGCTTTTTCTTCATTTTTTAACAAGTTAAACTACGTAAATTTTAATGTTCAATAGAAGAAAAAGGAAACTACTATTAAAATCGTCGTCTCGGTCTTGTCTCGTCCAGAAAAATAAAACGCATACCGATTTTACGTAATTCAATAGACGTGTCAAATTCATGACCAGCTGCCATCAGAAGGACCACAGCGTTGATGCCTGAATGGAGGGTGGGCTCCGTCTCAAAAGCTTTGCCATACCTATGAATACCAAACGCTTAGAGTGCATTCAATAATCCACAGTAAACTGTCAAAGTGTTTGTACCAGTAGCTGGCCTGGTCTCTGCTCTGGTGGTCCGTGAAGCCAGAGCTCATGAACATATCTTTGTAAATGCGTCCACACAGGCAGTACACGTCCGATGCCACCTTCCCTTCGGACTGCACCAGGGGCAGGATGCACTCCAAGGCCTTGGCTCTGTCTCCAGGGTGATTTCTCCTGCGAGGACAGATTAGATAACAACATCATGACACACCCAGAGCCTAACCTTAAACATATTGCAGCCACACTAGAGTCCAACAGTGGGATGAAAGACGTGACTGACACGCAAGACACAGCCATTGTCACATTTTAATTAGATAGCAGCAGCATGTACCTGTTCAAAGCAAAGATGTAGTGAAACTTGATATTCTGGTGTCTTGCTACGAGGCACATGGGCAGGTTGTTTAAGTTCTCCACCAGATTGATTAAGGAATCGTAGTCCTGAAAACAAATGGGGTCAGGTAGAGTGTTGGGTCATTAATCTGAAAGGCAAACCTTAATAGAACATGATAAGTAATACAACATTAATAATACTAAAAAATAAGCCTGTCTCCATCATTTTTTAAACTGAGAAACAAAATGGGAAACTGAGAGAACAAATTTTAATGTTGAACTGCTTTCCTGAAATTACATTTTTAAGTCATATTTTTTCAATTTCAAATTTTATAATTATCATCTTTTTCCACTGGAGCCTCTTCATGGTGCCTTCAAGTCCAGGCCCCCGTGGCAGACTACAAAGTTCAAATTTGGAAAAAACGATGAAAAACGAGAAACGATGATGTCAAATAAAAAAATTAAAAAAAAAGAAAACTCTAACTTAAATTCTAACTTAAAAGCTGAAAACTAAAAATAATTTCGAACCTTGAATGTCAGTTTCAGTAAATCAATTCATTATTTTCCCCGGTTGAACGCTGAAATTGGCTTTCCCAGTTTCACATTTTTGTTTTTCAGTTTCAAAGATTATGGACCTCCGTTACATTCAAACATGATCACACATGCATTTCAGATGTAACTGCTTTTTAAGATGTAACTTTAAGTGTAAGTGAATTAATATAAAATCAATCACTTTACTATTTAATTGCTTTTTCTATGGAAGGGTCTGGGATTAATCTAACGTATGCATGCAAAACCATTGACATTTACTCAGTTTGTCAAATGTATCCTGTAGCAATTATGTGCATGTTGGTACTGCATCCTGTGTGTCCAGTATGTAATTTAATTGGAAATAATCCATCTCCATTACCAGCACTGTAGTTGTCAATACCCATTTTAGAGTGAGCTTTATTTCCTCTGAGTTAGACAACACTGTTTACCTAAAACCCCTTAAAATTTCAGGGTGCGCTCCAAATAGAAAATAAATTATATGCCACGTAAGATTGCAAAGATTGTTCTTGTTCTTCATATTAATTTGTTCAAATTTTGTAAAATCTTCATTATTTATGGATACAGCATAAAATCCAAAGTGGGGTTAAATGTTTCTTAAATAATGAATTTCTAAGTTGTTGTTTTTTTGAGAAACTAAAGTCACTCATTGTTAATGTATATGGTTTAGGGCTGTACTGAAAGTATTGATATTGCCATATATTGTGATGGACTTCTTGGCAACATTCATTCATTTTCTACCGCTTGTTCTTGTTAATTGCCGCATTATACAAATTAATGCTAAATCTGCTGGTCTGAAAAGGTGACTTATTCATAGGACAGTTGTGTTCTGATATTACGGGCGTTGTGAACTTGAAATGGCAATGCATTTTGTTATTCTACATAATCAAAACATAAACTATTATTTATCCACAAACAAAACGGTGTACAAAAATGCTAAAATGGTTTGATTCCTTCCCGTTTGACCCAGAGTGAAGTGAACTACATCGCCTCCTTCAGTCATGTTATCTGGTCGAGTTGGGTGAGAAGAACATACAACAATCGTGTCTGGGTTTACGATAATTAAGTAAAATACTGCAACGCGTGTCCCCACACAAGTCCACCCTCACCTGGATGTCTCTGTAGGACAGCAGCAGGTTCATGACAATATCAGGCGTAAGCAGCTCCACACTGTCCAGTCGAACCTCTATCTTCTTCAGCTCCTCGCTCAGCTCCTGTCCTCGGAAACGCTCCCTGGCCATCCGGATGTCGTGTAGGATCGACTCCCGGAAGTACTCGCTGCAAAAACCACAATTTTCAACCATGTAAGTAACGTGTTACGATACTGTAGTGACTGTGTGTATCCTGTTCCTACCTGGATTGGACTTGCACATTGTTGAGCAGGTGGACCAGTGTCTCTACCAGAGGAGTGAGGAGAGGTTCCAGTTGGAAAGTGGGCTGCATTAGTTCTTGGATGCCTGTCATGATGGCGACGTCACAGGCGAACACTTTACCCTGAGGTGAGACTATGTAGGGGATGAATGTGTAACTGCCACACTGCTCCTACAAAACAAGAAACATGTGCAAGAGTGGAAGAGTGATATCAAGCATCTATGAAATGCCTTCAACAATATATTCATGCCTCATTGTGGTGGTGCTTGTTGCATGAACCATTGTGTTGGTTTTGAAGGAGACAGAATCAGAAGAATGAACACAATCTTGTCCCATCTAATCTTTTACGTTTTAGGAGAACTTGTCTTATCAAATATAAACTCAAGTCAGAGTTTGCAGAAAAGGCTCCAGGACCATTTTGCTTCATGTGTTCTGTGAGGGAAGGCATTTGTAAACAAGGCTGTCCACTAATGCTGTACAGGTAGTCTAACCCACATCCTTGTTCAGCTCTTTGTTGTTTCTAAGCCCCTCCCTATACCCTTTTAGCGAGTCACTGGTCAGACTGTCATTGAGATTTCATTTTGCATAAAAAAAATACAGGATTTAAATAGGATTTGGTGACCATACGTCCCGCTTTGTGCTCACGTCTGCACAAACTCACCTCTGCTTTTTGAGGAGCTGCCATTTTTCTGCTTTGTTTTATCGTGAGTGTAGTGCCATCTACCAAGGCCCCATGGTGACGTGGGTAAGAAAATAATCTGGGTTTAGAATGGCTGGTAAGACTTGCGGATGATGTCTTAGCAGTTTTTACCAAAAAGGCCCATTACGATGAATTAAAATATTGCCTAAAATGCAGCAGAATACTGAAAGATGTCTTGATCAGAATGTTCTTAGTGTAAACCTCTCGGACTTCACATACCTTTGGTGAGATTATTGGATGTTAAATATGTCCACATCTGCACTGTCATAAGGGAACTGGAGATGCAAGTCACAGCAGTGCTTTGCAGATATTGGCCTAGATCTGGACTGCTGTGTTAATGTATTAATTAATGTAGAATTTAAATACAAAATGTCACTAACTATACCAGCATATATGCCAATGATGTCCTTTGTCTCACTTTAAACAGAGGTGTTGTCTCATGTTTGGTTGGTTTACATTTGGTCATCCTAAATATATTAAATGGGCTTTAAACAATAGTTAAATGGGGAAGCATGGATTCGATTTCATACTGGATTTCAGGTAGAATTCAGGTACCATGACAGTTTACCATATAGGTGCAACTTGCTAAACAAGATAAAATTGCATCCCTATCTCAAGTGAGTTGATCAGAGGGATCACACAGTTTGCCCTGTAAGCTGGCCTGTGACCTGAGTACCTTGACAGCGTGAAGGTCACTGTCCTGCTTGTAACTGTACAGGATGATGTTGTTGGTCATGCTGAAGCTCTCCCTCACTCCCAGGTGGTAGAAGTGAGAAGGTTGGCAGAACGTGTCACTCATCTCCACCACAGCTACATCTGTAAGAGACGTGCAAAACGCGGTTCAAGCACCCGTGGATGATGTTTGGGGCGTAGTCAGATTTACCCCCGGGTCATGTCTGCATGCCTGCACTTGCCTGAGTTGTAGAAGCTATCCAGGATTTCAGTTGTCCCGAGAGAGATCCGCTCGAACGATATGGTATTGAAGACTGCGTTTGCATCGGCACACGCTTCTTTTACGCATTTCAGTGACAAGTTCTCCTCAGACTGTGGGACCGACGCGTCTTCGTTGACGATGTAGGCCACGGACACGGGTCTAGTCCGACTGCGCGGAGAGATGAGCTGTTTCCCGCTGGAGCCGACATCTAGTGCCAGAGAGTCCTGCCACAAACTTCCAGCGCTTGTGGAAACCCACACTGGGTCTTTCCTCTTGTTGTGGTCACGCAGGCTCATGCGCCTCCGCTCCGTAGTGTACATCCTGAAAGCTTTCTGAACTTAGTGCATGTCTCAGAAAACTTGCTGGCTTAGACAAGTGAGTTGTTGTGAATTGCTGTAATGTCCCAGGTGTGTTACCGCCTCCTCTCACAGCGTATCCCGTCAGGGAGCGGTCTCCACATGCCCGCCCTCTGCTCCTGGTGCACTCCGCCCACTCACATTCTCACTCAGACAGCAGAGAAACAGCGCCCTCTGCAGTGGAGCGTGTTTCAAACTATTGAAGAATCTGAGTTTTGTCATTAGGCCGATATTAAAATCGCATACTCAACCAAGGAAAATATGGCAAGATGCATGGTTTGGATCTGATGTTGTCAGGTTTGTTGAAAAGTACACTAGCAACCCAACAGTATGAACACTCATGGAGGCTAATCCCAACCTTCTGCCATTCTGATGATCTATCGCAGGGGTTTCCAATCTTTTCTGGCCAGGACCCCCAAAATAGCCATGCAACTGACTCGGGACCCCCAAAGCGAAATGAAAAATAATTTTACGAGTCAAAGCACATAAAATCAGATTTAATATTGGTTATTTGAATAGGTTACTGTGTTTATTAGACCCTATTTCACTAAAATATACTGTTTATCATTTTATTTGATAGTGTAAATACTGTGTAATATTTATTCAAATTAGATCTTGAAATCAACTCGCGACCCCCCAGCTCATCCCTCCCAACACTGGGAACCACTGATCAATCGCACACATTGCACTCATTCATAAGCGGTAGGTGAGGTGCAACAGTATCCACGGCTTAGAGCTCAATAATAAACCTCAGTCAAAATGTCCTAATGGTTTATTTACAGTACAAAAAAAATCTTATATACTCACTTTACTATGAAGGGACACACCCAACAAGTTCAACAGCTACAATGCAAGAAAGAAACATTTGTTATGTAAAGTGTGACAACAAGAATAACATTCCATACATTATGTACAATGAGAATGAACAGTAATCTTTTCCAGTTCGTCGCACTGCAGTGCCAAGGTCCAAAAATATACATTTTGATTTATGTGGCACTAAATGTAGTTTACTGTGACTGTATTCAGACTATACAACAACCTGAGAAGATGGTCTTCTTTGAGACCGCGATGGCAGGTTTAGGCTATAACACAGCATACTAACCAGCCATTATTTCAATATGATCCAACATTCAAAGAGAATATACAGAGAATCACTCATTTGTCTCTTCGCCTGCCTCATCAACTCCCTCATCTTCATCCTCCTCCTCCCGCTGCTGAGCGTCCACCTCGCTGGTATCGGAGAACTCATGCAGCAGGACGTACTCTCTGCTGCTGAAGCCAAACTTGAGCACGTCTTTTTCCTTGAGCTCATAGTAGCGCTGGGCCTCAATGCGCTTGTTGTTCAGGTACGTGCCGTTGCCAGAGCCCAAGTCGATAATGTACGGTCTCACCCTGCGGCCAGGGGTGCCATCTGCTCGAGTATACTCCACCAGTCTGAGGAACACAACCAAGAAAGCTCTACATTAATCAAGTCAAGTACGGTTAAATAACCGGGCAGTGATTAATAATTTTACAGGTGGATAAATTACTTATTTCCACCCTGGCTCAAGTCCCCAACTTTAATAAACAAGAATAATTTCCCAAATGTGTATCTAGTAAGGTTCAATGCAGTGATTTGAAAAGCTGCAGATTTCTTCAGAATCAACAAGTGACAAACTAAACCCTTGTTCTAGTTCTAGTTTTCATTCTGAATCTTACGAGGAAATTTGAGAGGAAATTTAAGAGACTTGTGTTACTAAAATGATGATTAATGATTAAAGTATTTAATGCACTGTACGGTTTGGTTCTAGCCCTTCCTGCATTTCAACAGAAATTAGGAGGGCCTTGTGACACGCCAGGCAACCAAGGCAGCATATGGCCTCACGAGCCATATAGATACTTGAATTCTGATGATTTAGGAAAGAAACAAATCTGCACGCCTGCAAGTCTGCAAAGCTGGACTTGGTAAAAAAACATGGTAAATGTTCTCACCTATACTGGAAAACCGCATGCTGCTTTGAGCAGGATGGATGGTCAATTGGGATATCAGCGATTCTTCTGAGACGTCCCATTAGATAGGCACTCTGTCTGTGAATGTACATGACCGGGAGGGGCTCGTCATTCTTAAAAGGGTAGAGCCGCCATCTTCTCTTAGGAATACGGGCTTCTGGTGGTTCATTATACTTAATGACCACTCCTCTAAAAGTATTTGTGTCCTCTGTAAGAGCTCCAGACAGCTCAAAGTTTGGCTTCTCTTTGTCGGCAGGAGGAGCTGAGCTCTCATTGCTTTCTTCAGTTAGTCCAAACTCTGGTTCTTGGTTTTCCTCGCGTCTCTGGCGATGGTCCCTTCGGCGCTCGTCATGTTGCTGCCGCTCGGCCTGCTGGGAGGCAAATGCACCTCTGTCTCCTCTCCGCTCTCTGCCACGGTTCCGGTCATGTGACCTGTCCCTGTCTCGTGGCCTGTCTCCATCTCGTGGCCTGTCTCCATCCCTTCCTCTTTCACGAGACCTGTCTGTCTCCCATTTGCTCCTCCTCTCTTCTGTGGGGTCGTTTCGTCTCCTCCTCTCATCACCACTTCGGTGCACATCTCGCTCCTGATGAAAACAGCAACTTACTTTATAAATAGACTTAATAACTTCTGTCCTGGGAGTGTTTCAGAATTAGATGCATAAATACATTTTGCATATTTCAGTAAGCAGTCAGGCTCAATGGTGGTTCAGGGATACTGCATGACTAAACTTGAAAAGTAGTAAACAACATTTACAGATTAAGTCCATGTGTTGATAAAGAAACACTTCAGGGATATTTTAGGTCTTTTAGTTTTGCACAAGACAAACTCTATGAAAGCTAAAGTTATGGAAAAGCACATTATGCTTGTATAACAGTGATGATTTGCATATAGCAAACATGAATATTATAAATGATAGCAACTTTGAAAGTGACTCACGCGTTTGACTGTAACCTCGGCGGTGCCGCGGTGTGGACTGCGGCTCCTCCTGTGCCTTGGAGATCTGCTGCCACCGGCGGGAGAAGCCTGTCGTCGCTCCTTCGTCCTCACAGGTGATCTAAAGAACACAGGTCAATAACTCACATAAACACATGACTTGTAAGATGTTCACGCACTCACCTGCTGCCTCTGGTCCTCGGTGGACTGGCGCTGCCGCTGGACCTGGAGCGGGAGCGCCGTGTTCTCTGTGGCCTAACCGGACTCTCTCTTTCCTGCTTTATTCTGACTTTAGCCTCGCGTTCAGGAGACTCCCTCCTTTTGTGTCGCTTCTCTTTGCTCATTGTCCAAGATTCGGCTGAAATAAACTAAACTATCATTGCCAGAAAAGAAAGTCGTGTCAGAAAAACAAAATGTAACGCATTACTAACTTCCACTGTTGCTCAGATCACGTGCTTCCCGTGGTACGCATATAATCTCGTCCGGCGTGGTTTCTGGTTCCTGCTGTTCGTTCCTAGTGCACCCAGTTTGATAACTAGACGTGGTGTAAGTAAAACCAAAACGTATAGTAGTTACATATAAATATATATTTATTCATACGTTTTTAATCATCTGGTCTACATTAAATTACAATGCAAAACGAAAATTTCAAAACTGTTCAGCAATTAAATAACACAAATGGCTTGTTATGATATTTATATAGCTATTGTTGGCATTTGTGGGTGTAAGACTTGTCTGATATGTTTTTAAGTGCATTATACACATTTTTATTACTTTTTTGTTCCACCTCGGTCCCAGACTAAACGTAACACAAAAAACGCTGTTTCCATAGCAACGCAAACATCTACGGCTAACGTTTCCATGCGTGTTTTCTGACAGGGTTGTAGTTAGCCAGAGCTTTAAATCTCCATTTTAGGCAATTTATTTAGCATCTGCAGTACTTACTTTTTCATGCTCAGGCCATGATCCCGCCTGCAGACTCACTGCTTAAGTATGACAGTCCTGTGCTGGTCAGCCAGAGGTCAGGGGCCAAGTCTCCAAAGGTGAGTTTATTTTCTGTAATCTATTTTAACGTTATTTCTCTTAATTCAACAAACCTAAAATGTTGGACCACAAAATTAATCAAAGTATACATCAAAACGTCGTGTTCAACTTGATCGCTCTGTATGAACTTGCTGTTCTTTTCCAGGGCCGCAGTTTTAAAGTCAGTCCCCGACAGTCTCCAGAAACCACCCCAGTGCCGCCTCCTCCCAAACCAAAACCAGAACCGTCTGAACAACAAAACGAAGAGATCCTCAATGCCATTCTTCCTCCCAGGTGGGAAAATCTCTAACAAGTAAATAAACATACTGTAGACCCTTTAAAATGCTCTGTCATCAGAATGTTAAACGCTAGGAATGGAGGTGAATGAAGTAGACCATAAAACATTAAGATTAATGGACATCTGATCTAATTGCTGAACTGATATCCCTTTCATGTGTTGGAGTGGTTTTCATTTGCCAAACCCACTGTGATTTTTTTATTATTTGTGATATTTTGAGGTTAATCCCAGTTTCTCCATCAATCACATTATGCCCCGCTTCACTTTTTCTAGACTTTATAGTGTATTTGTTTACAGACTTTCAAAGGATCTACAAAGAAGCATTTTTGTGTTTTTATTCTCTTACGCAGAGAATGGACGGAGGGAACTCAACTATGGGTGCAGAAAGTGTCCAGTGCCCCGTGTACAAGAACAGATGTGATCCAGCTCAGTGAACACCTCGACATAAAGTTACAGCAAAGACAGGCCAGACTCACTGGCATCTGCCCAGTGCGCCGAGAACTCTACTCGCAGTGCTTTGGTGAGAAATGAGGCCGACATGGTTAAAATGTGTTGACTTTACCCCTTTGTAATTTGTGTTATGGATTGGGCCCACACATCTGCCATATTGCCCCTCAGTCTTTTCAACTGGAAGTAATGATGTAAAGTGCATAAATACTGCAGTCAAATTTGACCTTGATTGTAGAAAGAAGAAATCAGTTTAGTTTTTTGCCAACAGCACAGACTTTGAACTTTCTGGAAGTTTTTGTTTCATGTGCATGGGTTTGGTCATTTCAGAGAGATTAATTATAATTCAGAAGAAAATGTTATTGCCATTTTGACAGTTGAATAGCATCAGTTTTAAAGGGGACATATTATGCTAAATCAACTTTAATGAGCTTTTAACCTTGTTTTATCAGTGTTTCCTCATCATTTGTTTCCTCTGAGTTTTATTCTGATTGATGCTTGCATAGATTAATTGCATAGATTAATCCTGTATTGTCCTGTAACCGAGACTCGAGCGCTCGCAAAAGTCCTGTTTTCACTTATCCCCGCCCACATCCCTGTACTTTGTTGTGATTATGGGAAAAAATAAGACTCCAAGTGACACATGTAGAGTTCAAAAATGTCATGTAACCACTTTTCAAAAATAAAAACATATAAATGTCACTATGAAGAGGCGGGGCTTATGAGTTATGCAGTTTTGTACAGGAAGTCAATGAGCCCGTTTCTATTACTTACTTCTATAAACACTTATTATATTATAGTTCAATACTAAGTACCTGAAAAAGCATATCGTGTCTTCTTTAAAATATGGGCATATTTTAATGTGAGCCAATCTACAAATAAATGCATGTGTTTTGTGTTGTTCAGATGAGCTGATCAGACAAGTGACCATTAACTGTTCCACAAGAGGTCTGCTGCTGCTGAGAGTGCGAGATGAAATACAGATGACCATCTCAGCCTACCAGACCATATACGAGAGCAGCGTGGCATTCGGCATGAGGAAAGCGCTGCAGTCAGAACAGGGGAAAGCCGACATGGAGAAAAAAGTAATTTGGATTTTGCAACTATATATATTGTTTTTTTTAATGATTCTATTAATAACACAATGAGCAAGCTTAAAAATCATCAATAGAAGGCAGCAACAATGTCAGTCCAACAGAAATGTGTTAAAACATGTCTTTGAACATATCCGTCGAGGTACAGTATCAGACATATCACCTTATGCCAGGGGTGTCCAAACTTTTTCCATCGAGGGCCACATATTGAAATATAGATCAAGCGGAGGGCCACAAATCAATCGTGAAACGTTTAAAAAAAGCTGCGTTTATCAGATGTTTTAAGCACCACCACATCTACATTCAGTCTCATTGCCTTAATATCAGGTCTGTATTGCACCAAAATGTTAGTTATTTAGGTTAGAATTGTAGAAAATCTGAAATGTGCTGTAAATAGTACTTCTCAGGACAATGTGGGCCAGTTCACCAGGAAGCCTAAGGGCAAAGAAAAATTGGTCTGAGGGCCGCATTTGGCCCCCGGGCCTGAGTTTGGACATGCCTGCCTTATACCTTTATTTGAAAGTTAACAAGATAGCTTTTTTCATTTTCATTTTTAATCCACTTTTTTCCCTGTACGTTTTAATTGAAATTCACATTTTGCATATCTTCAAAACAACATTCACGAAATCATATACATTTCAATATATTGCTCTGCTTATAAGACTTAGTAAATAGTTTTGGTTTTTTACATACCATTTCTCCATTACCTCAAAAACAGAAAATCAGGAATATGCCAAAATGTCTAAGTTGAGGTTCAAATATTGGACAAAAGGAGTAAAAACTCAAATTAACTTCAATAGGCCAGAAATACATTTATTTTTACCCTCGCTTGGAAAATCACAAGATGTTTCTTTCTGAGGTAATCTTTAATACTTCTAACTTTCCTGCCTCTATTCACAAATTTGCAGAACAGTTAAAAAAACGTATGTAATTCTGTTGTGTTTCCAGCAGAGTGCGATATCTGTCTTATGTTGTTATACTGTACCAATAAACTTTTCACCCCACACTGCATTATCGTTGCACAGATTGCTGAACTGGAAAATGAGAAACAAGATCTAATCAACCAGCTAAATGAGCAGAAGGCCAAATGTGACGCCATAGAAAAGAGGGAAGCTGAGAGGAGACAGGTGGAGGAGAAGAAGCACTTAGAGGAGATCCAGGTCCTGAAGAGGACAAACCAACAGCTCAAGGTACCTCTTAAATCATCGTTCTGGTTTTAATTAGTCAAATTATTTCAATTTAATCATTATTCTCTTTTTTTCAGACCCAGCTGGAAGGAATAATTACATCCAAGAAGTAACATACGAAATATCCACCATTTATTCTTTGCCATTCATTTCCAAACATGATACCAAATACAGTTTTAACAACAACTGTACAATATGGTGTTACTGTAAATTGCAATAGATTTTCAAACTAGCATGAGAGTTTCAAGGGTAGAAAGACTGTTTAAAAGTCCCAAAACCTCCAGCCTTTGTCCTCTGTAAACGATAACAGTGAAATTAAGGCATCACGCAGGCCCTTGTCTCAACCGGTTAAAATTCCAAAGCAGAATTAAATAAAGATTTATTAGTCGTGTCGTATATTATCCAGTCTAGTGCTTTGATCTCTTGGCTTTATGGCCTTCTGTAGCAGATGCTGGCTTCTTTCGATTTTTGTTCTTGTTTTTCACGTTGTGTGTTTCGTAATAGCGCACACCCACTTTCTTCTCCTTCTTCGCCCGATCCATAGCTCTTTTCTGTTGAAACACAGGGAAAAATGAAGTCTTCTGAACATGAATGCATAGTTGTTTTTAATTCTACATAGAATTTATTTCGTACCTGTTTTGATGTCAGTCTGGGAGCTCCAGCAGGCTCGTCATCCTCTGCTTTCCTCTTCTTGTTATTCCGTGCTGTTATCAAATCATTATACGTACAGTCAATCGTTATTTTGCATTTGTGTCAAATTAAAAAGGTAAATTATTAAAATTTGTGGTTGGGCTCATTTATTTGTAAAAAAATGTTTACTACTCTAATGCGGTGAAACTATAACATATATAATATACAACACATGAAAGAACATTGTTGGAATGTTTTGATCCAAAAAAAAAGTAAATTAATAACAGAGCATTTGAACAACAATTCTACCAAAACAGTGGTTCTCAAATTTGTTACCCCAAGTACCACCAAAGAAAAGATTTGGCTTCCTGAGTACCACCAAATCTACTTTTGGGTCAGTAACAGGACTCTTTCACATCTAAATTAGGGATAAATCAGGTCTTAAAGTCAAAATACATCATTGACACAGTAGTTTTAACAAGAAATTTACTAAAGGAAGGACAAAAATGTGAATAAAATGTACTCTAAATGAAGTAGGGCTGCAGCTATCGATTATTTTAGTAATCGATTAATCTATCGATTATTTAGTTCGATTAATCGAGTAATCGGATAAGACGTACTTTATAGCTTTATTGGCCATTTCTTGAAAATAACATTCAAAATTTGTGCTTGCAATCACATTTATTAATAATTGCTCAACAGTCAACATTGTTCTTCAGATAAGGATTCACAATGCACTTCACATAAGAATTTAAAGTACAAAAAATAAAATGCTTGAGGTTTTACCATAAATTGGGGTACTAAATAAAATTACACTGACCAGTTGTCAAATGATAAAATATATTTAAATAATAAATAAACATAAATAATAAAGCATAGCAGTATAGTGTACTGACCTCTGCAGTTAAATATTTCCTCAAATGTCAAAAAGAAAACTAAGCTCAGAAATAAATGTTATGGCTACAAGCACCAGCTGACTTTGAACTTGAAAGTGCATTTTGTGATGTGCGTAAACATTTATGCAAACAAACAATGCTAAGAACAATGAAATTAAACTTTTCTGTCTTAATACAATCATCATGATAACTTAAGTGAGCAAGTCACTGTTCCGGTGCAGAAATGTAAGCATTTTGTAAAGTAGGTTCTGGATGGCAGTTCAAATCGAGGACTAAACTTTGAAATCATTTCTTTGAAGCCCTTGCCTTCAACCATTGATAGTGGACGCATGTCAGTCACAAGCATGTTCAGAATGACATCAGTGAACTCTGCTGCTTGCTGTGTTGAACATGGTGAGGCCATTCTCAGGAATGTGTCCATTCGGGGCTGAGATGTGCTGAAATGGACAAATAAATATTTATTATAATTTATATTATAATAATATTGCCAGATTATATGCCTAAACATTACATATTTGCTCTGACTTAAACTTAAAAAATATTTCTTTTAAGTACTGAACAAAAAAAAGGGCAATGAATCAGCAGTGCACATTCACATATTCATCAATACATTATGATCTTGTAATCTATTTTACACATGCATGATCCATTAGCTGTGTATGACACATTCGGACTGTTGACATGAACAAGTTGTTCCCAAACTGCAGTGCAGACACAGATAACTAGCCATTTATCAGGCAAATTACAACAAAAACAGCACGTTTTTGAGTTATGTAAAATAGGGTTAACGCAAAGCTAACTCACCTCGTGTTGCCTTTGGCGCAGGGTGTTTTCTGTTCAAATGGTTCATGGATGTTGTGCTACTGTGAAATGCAAGGTCCGTTTGGCAGTGCAAACACTGCACCGTGTTGTCTGCTTTTTTAATGTAAAATGGTCCCATACTTTTGACAACTTCTGTCTTTCTTTGCCCCCCTTGTTCCGTTTCTCCGTCGTTGCCTGCACTTTCTTTCCTCGAGCCGTCTTTCGACATTTTCGCCACACAGAACTCCGCAGCCGCTCAAACATGCCGCTGTCCGCTCTGCTGAAGTGAGGTGCAGCGTGCGTCTTGAAAGCGTGCTCCGCGCATAGAAAGTTCCGCGGTCGGACATATGTTCAAGTCGCGCGTAGTAAGATGAAAATAAAACGAATCATCGAGGCAGAATAAAAATAATCGATGCATTTTTGTAATCGAATTATTCGATTTTCTCGAGGAATCGTTTCAGCCCTAAAATGAAGTAAACATTACAATTGAAGAGGTGTCCGTGTGCCACCAGATGTACACGTACCACAGTTTGAGAAACACTGTACTAGAACATACCTCTTCTCTGTGCTTCCTTTGCTGCCTCGGCTGCTTCGTGTTTTTTCTTCATGTCTCCAAAAGCCTTGTCAGAGAGCGCCTTCGGTATCCTGTCCAGAAGAAAACACAGTCAGGAGGGATCAAACAAGGCAATCATTGTTATCCATTTGAAATCTTACAAAGAGCTATGATTCAATAACGTTGGAGGAAAACAATACAATGTAACTCGACTTTGTTTTGGTGACTTTGTGGGACGACATTCAGCATGAGGCTTCATGTTGAATGTCGTCCCACAAAGTCACTGATTAGAGAAGGCCATTTGTGACTGCCCCGACGGGCTCGATGGTTTTACAAAAGCACAACAACTGCACTGACCGGATTGCAGAGAAGCGCTTGGACTTGGCCCGGTCCAGGAATTGCTTGTACTTTGCGATCTTCTCATCCAGCTCCTTTATGACCGCTCGTGACCCCGTTTTGCCAGGCTCGGTGGTAGACGACTCCTCCACTCCTCCGTTGCCGGGTTCTGTGTTGTTGCCCTCGTCCTGTGCCTCCTCTTCGCTCTCTTCCTCCTCACCCTCCTCGCCCTCCTCACCAGAGACGTCGCCCATGTCCAGATCAGGCATCTCCACGGGAACCAGGTCCTCCTCGTTGAATTCAGGCGCCACGTTGATCTTGCCAAAGTTCTGCCGTACGTTAGCTAACATCTTCTGGACTTCTTGCTTCTTTTTCTGCTCCAGTTTCATCCGTTCGTCTGGCTCAGCCTCTCCATTGTCCAGCTTTTCCTCCTGTGCGCTGATTACTGCGTCTGGAGGACCTTCTATCGGCAAAGGCGTCTTGTCCTGAATGATTAAAAAGCCAGGGATATACACAAACATGTATTTTTAAGTGGAACCATTCAAAATTTTAAATTTAACAGTTTGTAAACAAATATACATTCTAAATTTCAGAATGGAGGAAACTGGAGGCTAAGGTGAAGTGATGGGGGAAACTGGGATTAACCAGAGAATATTACAAAATGTGAAAAAATCAAGAGGGGTTTGGCAATGAAAAGCACAGAGCTTCATGTAAATGATATCAGTGCCTGATTTAAACACATTTACTATAGTATTTTACATAATTTGTTGATTTAATAGAAAATTATGATCACATTTATGAAGAAGGCAAAATTCAGATTTTTAAAGTAATTACTAATAGTTTTTCATTTTATTCACATTGCAAGCTTTATATAAAATTATACTTTTTGTGAAGACAACATTTTGAGGCTAGAGTAAATAGTATTTTTCCATCTTTTGTAATAGAAAAGCAGACTGACATTTCTACTATCAAAATTGTTGCTCATTTTTGTTTTTGTAAAGCTTTTAAATTATTGGCACTTAGATGTGATCTAATTTAATTACTGAAAATGTATTACAGTCGTTTCCACTCCGAAACATTTTGAGCATTTTCAGCGGTCTAGGTCCAGATAACAAACTAACCCTGAGAAAAACATCTTTGGCATTTAAAGCATTGTTTAAAAATAAAGAGAGGCATGTCACACTTTTTCCACCTTCACACTACATTCTTCCCCATTACTCCTCTATGCTAGTCGCAGTACACAGCAAATGTAAAATGAAAGGTTGTTATTATGCTTCCAACTTCAGTTTTAAAATACTTGGGTTGTATTTAACTCACCTCCTCGTCTCCCTCAGGTCCAGGAGGTTTGACAAAGAACGGGATCCGTCCTCTCTGCCAATCATTCAGCACCATTTTCGACACCGTGCTGAGATCAGGCTCGCCGCCCTGAACAGTAAAACAGACCGGGCTGAGGAGAAGTGCCTGGATATAACACGTCTTCTGTTCTGGGCCTCACACTGTACATTAGACTGATAAGACTAACTAAAGACTTCAGACCCAAACATGCTTATTTTACCTTTAATAGTTTTCCTGTTCGTTGAGCCAGTTTTTCCAGGAAGTCCTCAGCAGAGGTCCATGTGGGGATGCGATAGGTCTTCTGGATGTATTCTGGCTTAGCTCTCTCTAGCACTGCCCCAATGTGCTCCTCTGGGTTTTTGATCTTTTCCACCTGAACCTGTATTATGAAAGGAACAGAAATAAAATATATTCTTATATACAAATATATATATATTTTTTTATATATACAATTATATTTCCTAAAGCCAAAATTATTATTATTTTTTTTTAAAGAAAAGAAAAAAGCAAAATCATTGTTGAATGTAGCAAATAATGTACCCACCACTCCTTTGAGTACAATGTCAGTCTCACTGTCATCTGATGGATACACAACTCCAGGACAATCGATGAGGAAGATCCGCCGCATCAATGTGATGTACTGCCACACCTGAAGAGTTACAGTAAGAGGAAGACACATTTTAAAAATAGAAGGGCTCCAATGGAATCAAAAACACAATAACAACACTTCTGTGAATAGCTGAGTTTGAGATAGAGGTATGTTAATCATAATCGAATTGTTGTTTTGAAAATATGCAAAAGAAATAAAAAAAGAAAATTAGCTGATTAATACAGCTAAAGAGAACAGGCAAGGGTAGGCTTATAAAGTGATATTTTTGAGCAATATTTGAACTTCAACCAAGACAATTATAGGCTAGTTACAAATTTACCAACCCAAATTAAATTAACATTCAATTATTGGGATAATCATAGATATTAATTTGTTAATATCATCCACCTGTAGCCGAATACACGATCCATTAGTAAAGAAAGCCTTTGTGGCGTTCAGGTCCGTTTTGCCTCTAGCGTGTTTCAAAAAGGCCAAATACAGTAATTGAAGAAAAATGCAGGAACTTCAGAATACCAGAAATATCTGGCGTTTTACTGTGCGCAGTTGTAACAATCATCAGATTTAATCAGAGAAGATCTGTCAAGACTTGATAAAGTTACTACTTTATTCCTAGGAGTAGTCAATATTTAGTTAGATCAAAAATACTGTTGTCTTGCTCAGCAAAGAAGCAGATTAAAATACCATGCACACCAACATCCATATCTGTATTATTTTATCAGTTCTTGCTTGACTCATATGGAGGGAACAACACTGTCTTTTTCAGTCGTAGGAATTTGCTGCAGTTTCTTTCAGATAAATAAAAACAAAGCAAAGGCTCAGCAGAGGTTACTAGGTATGTTTAACTTTTGTACACTAAACGCATTTTGCTGACTATCAAAGATGGAGTGGAAATAGAAGGAGGGCTGGACATTAGCCAATCAAATTCTTCTGCTTGGTCCAAATCACAGCTTTGGAAAGAACTCACCAGCAGTTCAGATGTTTACTGTTCTTGCCCTTATTACTGGGCTCTGGACATCAGAGTTCAAACGCTCTTACTGCCTGTACTAAGTGCATCAGATCTACATTTACTCTTCAAATGCATTTGGGTTGTGTGCTTTACCTTTGTCTCTCCTGCGAGAGGGGCCACGTTGCAGACCTTCTTTGACCGCAGTGTGTTGATGACTGAGCTCTTTCCCACATTGGGGTAGCCAATGAAACCTACACTTATCTGTTTCTTGTCTGTGTGGAGCTGTGGGAGGCAAAAAATAAACAGTCTTTAGCTTGTCATCAGTTCACGCAAGGCAGAATTACACAAAATCCAGTCTGTAAATTAGATTTAGCAAAAAATGCAAAAAAAAAAAAAAATTATACAACAATTCAGAGACAAAGGACAACTTTTCTACAACACTTCAAAGAGTTGGTCACGAAACAAAAGTTTGTAACATGAGGTTTACTGCTGATAGCATCAAATTGGATTTTTGTTAGTGCTATTTAAATGACAGACACAAATACTGCCAGAGAAGTCAGGGTTACCTTTCCAAACTGCCGGAGCAACTGGATGAGAGAGCCTTTACCAAAAGAGTTGGTGAGGCTCGCATGAAAAGCCAAAGTGGGATATTCCTGGGACAGAACAGCTACCCATCGTTTCTACAAAATTAAAATTTAAGATTTTTACAGTTTGACAGTGTGTTTGACTTGCAAACATGTCAAACATCTTACCGTGACCCAGGTGGGTATGAGGTCGCATTTATTTAGCACGAAAATCAGATGTTTCCAGGATTTCTCTTTCTTCAGATAGCTCTCTATACTCTTGGAGCGAGTTCCCATGGGGTCACGGGCATCCAGGACTTGGATGATGACATCAGAGGAATCAACAACCTAAAAAGAATTGGGAGAACCATATAACTTTGCCCTGTTCCAGTCTTTAGTGGTCATAGTTGTATGCCATGTTTACTATTGCTGCAACTTTGTGTTTCCAATAAAAAGGCCTTGGCAATACATCATAATGCAATTGTCCCGCCACAGTTTCAAAATGAATCAAAAATAGATTATAATGTTGGAACATTGCTTTTGGGGAAATTAGTTTCATATGTCTGCCGTCATGACCTGGGCCTGTGTTGATTTCACAAGATTCTTGTGCCCTATCCACCGCTAACACGCATCTGTTACCTGTAAAATTGCTGTACAAACCTGTTGGAGGTGAACTAAGTGTGCAAGCAAACTTCTCTGAGGTTAAGCAACTTTCAAAACAAGAAAGAGGCTTAAGAAGGCACATAATTTACAACCCACGGAAACACATAAATTAAGGCCAGGAAATATTGCCTAAAATATGATCACGTTCTAAGGAAAAAAAAAAGTCCTAACTGGCACAAGACAAAATGCTTAAAGTTGGACTTTGAAATATTTGTGCTGACTTGTGCCAGGATCTTAAAGTTATAATACAAGTCCTGATTTCTCACCTCATGTCGTTTCTCTGTCATTGTGGTTTTTAGCATCTGTAGAGCCTCCACAGTCAGTTTTTAAGCTGCTGTGGACATTCACTGTGGCAAATGACTGCAATTTCAGTCAGTCTTCCCTCAAAAATTAGGGGAAAAGCGCTGTGTACGCAATTATATTGAAATACTTTTCAAATTTCCCCCAAAGCAACATATAATGAGCACTATATGGCCCAGTCCTAATACCGACATTCTTGGCCCCTTTGCCTCTTGTATTTTAATGGTGTAAGCCCACTGCCTGGTTACAGTTTAGAAGAGACTTGACTTTTGGTAGGTTTGTGTACCAAGTGGAAAAATGCTTCAGAGACTACACATTTTATTGGTAAAATAAAAATGTTTCCATTTGTGTGTAATAGTAATATTTATCAAAGAAATACCTTGTAAAGTTCTCCCCAGATCCTTTTGGACTGTCCCTTCTTGAATATTTCCTCTCGCACTTCATTCCTGTAACAACATTTCGTTTGTTAAACCTTATACAATAGAGTAACCCTCTAAAGCTTTTGTACGTACCGGACCCCAGTGTCCTCAGTGACCAGGTCTTTGTCATTGTCAGCGTTGTAACTCTGAGCTGAAGCCTCCGCCTGCTCCACAAGGTTCTTCATATCATCAACCATCAGGCTAGGCTTCTTCCTCTGAGCTTTGGGTCCAAATGTGGTCTCAAAACCTTCTGTATCTAAAATATGCACCCTAGAATTCTGGACCAAAACATTGGGGCAATTAATGTAGGTGTTGTTAATGACTTTGGTAGTTCATTCTAAGGAAAATATTGCATTTAAAACATATAAACATGTCTGAATATTTTAGGCCATATTCCTAATATTACTAACCCCTTGGAAAATCTTTGGTGAAGGTTCATTCTGTTTACTAATTTAACTATTTCTTTTTGTCAGACAGGATAGTTTGTTTACCTGCTTTACATGTTTCGGCAACTTCAAGTAGCCTTCCTCAGAGGCATCACAGCCGTGTAAGCAGCCGACAAGACTACACTTCTGAGGAAGGCTACTGGAAGTAGCCGAAAACTGTAAAGCAGGTAAACATACTATTCTGTCTGAAAAAAAGAGTGAGAACTGAATCAAGTGATTTAAGTTCTTCAATCTATTTGTAACCTAAATACAGCACCTGTTTTATTGTTCTGTTGCCCACATCTATTCATGATATTAAAAATATAAATCCTTGCATCTAATTTAATTTGCTAGTGCAGTGTTGTAGCATTTTTTAAATCATAAACATTTTGCACATGCCACTCACATGAGCTTTGACTCGGTCGTGTAAGAGGGACATAGGCAGTTTACTTCGTCTCATCACCACACGATACGGGTCCTTCTGAATCGCCCCCATCTCATCTTGAAACTTCTGAAGTGAGGACTGCTTTATTACACGTGTATTAGCTGTAGTAAAAGTATCAACAAGGTTTCAGTTATATATAAAAAAAAATATATATATATATATATATAAAATCACACTGAAAATATATTAATTCACAAGATACAGTCAACCTTTGTGCATCATATTTTACCATAACCTTTGAAACAACATGATGCATAGTGTGGGTTTTGAAGGGGTAAATTACATTTTGAAAACTTACTAAACCACTTGATGTTGGGTTCAACTCTGGCAACAGTTCCTGGAGCTACTGTGGACTGGTACTGCAAAGGCTTGATGACTTTCCCATGTTTATCACTGCAAGATCATTATTATAATGGATCAATGACAAGATGCCTTTGGAAATAACAGTGTCTGGCTCTGTGCCACAAAGACAAAGGTTTCTTACCATCTCTTCTTCTGTCTGTACATGTTCAGACGCTTGATGGTGGATCTGTCCCTCATGTTGCTCCCTCCAGCGCCTTTGACCCGGTCTGTAAAGAATGTAGGCATTTTATTACAAGAAACAGTTTATAAAATACTTTAATTTAATATCTGTGTTAAATTGCAATGACTAAAAGTAGGGCTACATGACATTGGAATGTGATGTGCAATACGGGTGTCAACAATATTATCGCAATATTTTTCCCTCATTTGCATATTATTTCTTTTCCAGGTATATAGGAAAACAATTTAGTACTCAACTCTTACTTAAAAATATAATAACTTAGGTACAAATATAAACATATTGGAGACCTTTGGAATGCTACAAGCTGTTTTATGCATTACTCTGCAAAAAATAAAAATACATTATTCAGGGATTTTAAACATTTCGACATTTCAGACTTTCATTTGTGTGTATGAAATAGTGAAAAAATGTATGAAGATCTTGAAGCAATAAAACGCTTAAACTGTTTCTGCACTTAGCAAAATGGTGCTTTTAGAGTGAACATTTAATTCTGAAGTCAAAAGTTAAAAGTTAAAACAAGCTCGGGTGTGCAAGAAACGCAAAATTTAACCATTAGAAATGATCGCGCATGTTTGCAGTACGCATATCGCACTTGATATCGCGCTAAAGATAGTTTTTCGATATATTGTGCAGCCCTAATTAAAAGTCTGTATTGCATAAGTTTAAGAAATTAATAGTGAAAGCCATTTTTTGTTTTGTTTTTATAAGATAAAATATAATCAAAACAATCATTTTCATTGATCAAAACTTTTTTTTATTTTTTATCAACAGGTTGCATTTGCGTTCTAGAATTTGATCATGTCAGAGGGTAGGCAAAGGGCCATATAACACTATGGGAGATTGAAAGAAATATCCAAAATAGAAACCCACAAACGTTGAACCATCTCATTATTTGCTTGGGATTGACTCCCCAAACCTGCAATATTTATCTTGTGGCTTAAACTCTTCAACACTTCAAAACTTTCAACACACATGGAGTTTATAATTGACACCTCTTTCTGAAGCTAATGTGAATTAAAAAAAAAAAAATCACTTTTGTTTTTGTTTACTGACAGAGAAGACGTTCAACAGTGCCAGTATCATGTATATAGGCCCAGTAAATATAGAGGAATTTGTTGACCTATAAACCAGGTCAACAAATCTGCAATCTGCACTGTCAGGTGTGCTATGCATAGCATAATTAAGTTGAACAGCAAATTCTCCCATAGAATTCTGACCTGCTTCCAGCTCATTTTTAAAATATAGGAACGCTACATTGTTATGCACATGAGCCCAACTTGAGGGAAAAAGTTATTTCTAACAACATTTGAAAAGACACATGATTGAAGCTTTACAAAACTGACGTCACAGTAGTTCTCTCCATGTAGTTATCAGAATCAATATCAATGTTAGTAACAAAGTAAACCTTGTAGAGACATTTAACATCCCCTGTAAACAAACAGCCATGCTAAAGCTAACGCTAGCTCACCAGGGTTGCTGCTGGACGAGGACGGGTTTATGGAGCTCTTCCCCTTGTACTTGGGCTTCACCATGTTTGCTGCAGTGTCGGCTACAGTCCAACAATATATTAAACTGAATGTACACGGCGGATGATGTTCAAGCTAGAGTTTAGTAGCTGTAGTTCCCATCTGCTCCGAACTGTGCCTCACACGTGCAGTTTGGGGAGGCAGGGAGGACGTCATCAACGCTGCGACACAGATGACAGAGAACAGTGAACCAATGAGGAGCAGATCCGACTTTTTCGTTTAGTGTCATGTGTCATCCAAGAAATATTTTACGTACGGATAATAAATGTATATTATTATAGTCTTTTTTTTTTTAGGTTGAATCGTCTCCTTTTTATTTAAATGGTTAATACCTCTGACATGCACTTGATAGACACACATCCTTATTGTTGTTATCTTGCCTTGTAATTTTGAATATATTTTAAATGAAAGAAAAAGTGCATATTATAATGGAATAATTAAATTGTCATTAAAATTGCAGTTAGTTCTGTGTAAGTACAAGGTTCAAGAGCAAACCTGCTATTTGCATAAGTTCCAAAAGAGGGCGCAAATAAGCACAGTGCTGCTGTCTGTAATTTACTTTGATAAATCTCCATGAAATGACATAATATAATATAAGATATTATAAAGAACATGTGTTGGCTCAGAACATGTTCCCTCTGTTTATGTTTCATTGCAAAGGTAAACGGGGACAAACTATAGACTCAGGTCTGGAAGGCGCCACACAGAGCTGAGTTTATACACACAGACCCAGGAATGTTCTCTGTGCAGCTTCATACAGGAGAAAATTGGAACACAATATCAGCATTACACTCCAATAAATTATTTCTGAACATCTAAAAGATATTTCCTTTGTTAAATTCTCTTTAATAAAGCAAACAGATAAAAGTATTTTATATACTATCATGTTGAATGCTCTTTGGGTTACCTTTAGGTACTTAGTAGTCAAACTATAACATGGACAAGTGGATCATGATGCACTGCACACCGACAGCAGAACTGTAGGAGTGCTGTATCAAGCAGCGTTTTGTCATTTAGGCCTACACGGTTTTATTATTGAAATGTGCTACATGACATTTTAGAACTTTACATGTATCACTCGGGGTCTTCATTTTTCTAATAATTGACACTAGAGGTGTTTTCCCACAGTAGGAACCTTTTTCAGTTCCGGGAACTTTTTTTTTTTTGTTCCTGTCCCCGTTTGATACACGTTCACACAGAGTAGGAACTAGAGACTGGAACCACACTATGAACTTTTTAAGCTCCTGTTTAGGGTCAGGTGCTTTCTGACTTCAACAAACTTTTTTGATGCAAAAGAGAATCAAACTGGAAAGGCGTAGCTTCAAAATACAATGCTTAAGTTGTAGTTGTAACTAAAATTCTGAACAACTGATGAATGATTGTAACTTTGCCAGCAAGATGAATTCTTGCGATTTTTGTGAGTTTACAAACTGTAGTGTAGAACTCAAATCAGAGTGATACACAAATCCATCTGGCGTGAGCCAGGTTAGAATGATTGTGTTTATATTTTATATTCATTGTTTGTTTGAGCTCTTTGTGCATGATTTAATGCGCAGGTTTACAGAGCTCAAAGCAAGCCAAAGGGAAAAAGAAAGTTTTGTAATCCTAACTTAATTGAATATGTTCATTTATAATCACTTAGACTCACTTTCAGCCACTGTCACTGTGTGAATGCGAACAATAGGGACTGGGTTGTTCCTCAAAGTAAATAGGGACTTGGGGAAATAGGAACTTAGTTCTTGGTACTGTTATGTGTGAAAACAGGGATGTGGACAAGGATAGGGGGTAGGTGAGAACAGGATTTTTATGAGCACTTGAGCCTCAGTTGCAGAACACAACAGGATTACTCAAACATGCAGGAATCAATCTGAATACAACTTAAAGAAAACTATGAGGAAAAACTGTTATAACAAGGTTAAAAGTTAATTGTGCATAATATGCCCCCTTTAAGGCGTCATTTGAAATTCTATTGGTATTGTAAAGAAAATGCAAATAAAAATGTTGTGCAGCACTTCTCAATCAACCTGGGCTGAATACAAATGCAATGCAATCCAATTAAATTCTTTCTGCCTGTGACTCTGGTGCGGTTCATGCTGTCTACCTCTCCACTGAACGACTTCATCAGAGCATGACATTTAATCTTGTGCCAGGAGTACTTCATGATAAGTAACACTCTTCAACTGGTAGAAAGCCACCACACAGTCCACTACAGATCCCACATCCACATGTGTGTTTCATTGCTGCTGAACCCACCGCACTGGCTGCTCTCTCCATGACCTCCCCCCATGAAAACACATGTAGACACCGCTACCAAAACCAAATCATCCGATAAGCATTTCTCATCATTTGTATGTAACAACAGGCTCTGCACATCTTTGTTACCCCAGACAGACAGACCACAAGACATGATGAATCGACTCTACTGAAAAAAAAAAAATAGCTGCAACTTTTACACTTTTTCACACGACACATAAACCAAAGACAGGCACATCCCCATTAAATGTCAAAGAAATTTATTTTCGTTTCATAGCAAGTATTTTCTCATGCACATTACAAAACTACAAAAAAGGAAATCAAAATTTAACAAGAAAAATGAAGAACAGTTTTAAGAGCAATTATACATTGGAAGACATCATTACAGTTATTCATTGAGTTAGTAAAAGCATATAAAATGGGAAAAAGCTGAGGACGGTGGAGCACAATGTTCCTTGGCCTCCCATCAAGGCACTGGAGCGAGAACAGCGGACAGATGATGTGAAAATTTCCCTCTTTGCATCAGCACTTTGTTGTACAAAGTTGGGTGGGTTGTGTGAATTGTAAAAAAATAAAATATAACTATAGTTACAATCCAAGGAAGATCAATTCAATAGGCCTACAGGACAAAAGTACTATCCTTTTTAATGGTAATAAAGGAGTTGAGAATTCTATACTATTATGAATGCAGGTATCTTACTTTTGTTGTATGTTGTGAAGAAAGCAATCTGATGGCTCAAATCTTTTTCACAACCCAGTCCTATTCACATAACCACCACTCTGCATTGATGGCTATGCTAGCAGTCAGGTTAAGGTTAGGGTTAGTGTAAGGTTTAGGTTTGGGAACACCTTTGGTTGGGTTTAGGGCTCTGGGCTGACTGGGTCTTGAAAAAAAAAAAGAGAAATCTTATGGCATAAAAAGGAACATTTTATAGATTATTAAAAATAATGATAATCATTATATATTTTGAGTGTGCAAAAGTCCTCAAATATCAGGAAGCTGAGACCTATGAATAAAACAAGATTTGACCTATTGATGACACAGAAGTCACACAAACAGAATAAACAGCAAAACTCTATTTTAAATATACAAAGAGTGTACGGCTAGAGGTTCATAAGTGCAAACTTCCGCGTTAAGTTACAAAGAATGCTTCTCTATGGCAAACAGTCCATTTATTGGGCTCAATGGTTATTGAAAGTCTTATAATAAAACAGGAAGCAGAAACCCATAAATGGATTACAGTTCCCTGGTTGGTATTAATGGTTTCTGCTTCAAAACAATCCCATTTGAGAGCAAATAAATATCACTATTAAAGGATACAATAAATGTTTGGATGCAGTTGAAAAAATGGAAAAGAAAACACTTCATGGTCTATCCAGGACTAGTTTACCTTGGCTCCTGACGTCATGACAGCTCACCACAGGGTGTTGGCTGGTTCCTCTCAATGTGCAGGAGCAGCGGCTCTACTCCAAGCTCCTCCTCGTTTTAGCCACTTGTATCAGCAGATCTTGCCCTCTCAGAGTGGTCAGAGAAGTTTAGAGCATGCAGCTGTCTTTGATGTGAGGCCACTGCAGACATTTTCAAATTTCAGGTCTCTAAAAGAAGAGAAATGTGCAGTGATATAATATGATTGATGCTCAATCTTCCAAACATCAAATTCACAATCTTTTAACTTTGACATGCCACCGATCAGTCATGTGAACAAAGGGTGAGAGATTTCTATGTAAAAAAGGGTAAAATACAAACTAACAATGCTGGATTTAGTTATTTTGTTCCTGTGTATGTTTTATGTATTTTTTTCACCCTAAACTAACAGATAGTCATTGGTGAAATATTTATCCACCATGGCTGCGGTCAATTCGCTCTGCTCATGGGAACAGAACATGGGCAGACACTTAACGTCTTAGATGTATTCGCCAAACAGTCAATAGAGTATTTTTAAAAAGCCTGTGTGACATATCATGCTGTATCACTGAAGTGAAAAGTGCTGCCTCATGACTTCTGGCTGTGAAATGGAAACATAATACAATCCCTCATTTAACTGTGAATATTTGTGGATAATATTTCAGTCTGGCTTACTCTGTGTGTCTCCGTTTTGAATCTTTGAGAATTGGTAATAGCATCTGACACAATGCAGCCACACGTTGACAAACTAAACACCAAAAAATACATTTCCTTCTTTCATAAGTCATCAGACTACAGAACTCCTGCACCCATGTGAGTAAATTAGCGAGACAAGATTAAATTGGCTGAGGACGTCATATTGTCAGGTGAACGATAGCTGTAAAGAATAGCAACAGGCCTGAAGTTTCACTTTTTTACATTAAATGCTGCTGTGTGTCTTAAAACTAATCAGATTAAACATTAGCGATCCTTAACACTGGTATCCTTTTATAGAGTTTAGATCATGTTGATTGTGCCCTAAACTCCACAGTATCCAGACATCTGATACCGTATATCTTCCACCTTCTATTATCAAATGGATCCCCGTAGATGTTTGTGAGAAATATCCTTCTTTTTCTGCAATCAACATTTCAAAGTGATCATTTATGCAAACAGTGTTTTGGGTTTGGGATTGTTTCTCTTCAAACTAGTCTTTCTGCCAAATGAATAGGCCAGTCAGCATTGTGGATGTAACTGTGCTGTGTAACCAACAATGTCACTGGACGGACGAGAACATAAATACAAATAATACATGAAACTATATTATTCCATTCATAACTTTAATTTATATTCATTGATAAAACGATCACAGCTAATGGGTGGTGCAGTGAGATATCGGCATAGGTCTGAACTGCACTCATGCAGCACAAAGAAAACAATATTTAAACACAAGTTGACAATTAGTGGGAGGCTCATGTGGACCAAATCTACAAATCCAACAAGCACAAATAAACATGGTGCCACATTATGCTAAACAGACCGGAGCGATCCAACGCTGACCTCATGTTGAACGGCAAACAGGACAATGATCAAGTAGTGCACAAACCCAAGCAGAGCGGGAGAGAACCTCATCCAAACATCCACAGCCCACACAACATGCCCGCCACACCACTGCTCAGTCACATGACCTCATGCCCAACAACTGCTGAGTTTTGGCATTTATTGTACTTTTTACTATCCTGCTACGCACAACCGGTGAGACTGTTATTTATCATTAAACAGTGCTTAAATCATTACTCAAATGAAACTGCCCAGATTCAATACAAAATATTTAATTTAATGTTTGATTTATAAGCCCGTTTAATGGATGAATCTAGTCCAATATCAAGGAAGTTTTCCCAATTTTGGCAAACGACAGGTGGCCCCATGAAGCATCTCTGGGCCCTCAGCTTGAAACATCCCTGCTAAATGCAATCATATCAACTGACACGCTCATTTGATGTTCTCTATATCCAGGGTTCCAAAATCTCTACATTCTTTTCGTCCGTACAATGAAGTCACAGTTAATCCCTCGTCCATGACAGGAACAGCTCCGTCTGCAAATAGAAGCCACACTTTGTTTATTTAGCCCCTAATGGAACGCGTATGGTAATTTGAAGAGTTATTAGTTCGATTTCATTGAGCAAAAGGCTTTATTGTAACTTTGGAGATCCATAAATCAGAAATGAAATAGACGATGATGAAGCGGCCAGTGCAGCTGGAGATGAAGTCATGACCGTGCTTGCGTCATTTCCTCTACTTTAACAAAACTCCGGTGCCTCTCCGTTGCTGCGTTGCTGTGGTTACGCTTCTAACACCATATTAATCATTGTATAATCTGACCTGGCAAACCCTGGAGGAGATGCCGCTAATGAATGATGTTTATGAGTGCTAATCTTTGGCATGTAAACCACCATTTAGCCCTTAGATAAGCTGAGATATTACGTTTTTTTCTTTCTTTTTTTTCAGCTCGCTAAGTGCATGTTGAATCTAATGAGTTGTTTCAGTTTTATATATCAGCTGCTAAATTATGGATAATTATTTCCATCCTACTTCCTAAAAATTTAATGACTCAAACTGAAGAGGGCCTTGTTGAGGGGGAACTATGAAGAAGTAAACATGTGGACTTTTATGATATAATTAGCTAGTAACCTTGTTTAATGGACTTTGAAAATGAATTGTCTTGGATCCAATTTGCAAGTCAAATGGAAAAGCTGCAATTATTTAGAAAATCCTCTGCAAACTAATTTTTATTTATTTTTTTGTAAGGGGAAAAACTACAGTACTTTAGTTTAGACCTTTATAATCTCTGTATTCTGTATTTGTTTAGCAATTTATATTTCTGTCTTCTTTCAAATGGTTCTATTTGAATGTGTTAAAGGAGACAAATTATGCTTTTTTCACTCAGAACTGAACTATAACATAAGCAGATAATCATGTTACATTTTGTTCATTGCAAACCACAATAGTGATCTAAAACAGTTCTGTAATAGAGACAGGTTAATTGACTTCCTGTTTCAAACTGCAGGACTGATAAGCCCCGACTCTTTATTCAGTGAATTTCACCATAAAAAGCAGCAGATTTATATGTTTTTATTTTTGAAAAGTTGTATGACATTTTAGATCGCTGCATGTAGCACTTGTTGTTTTTTTCTCAAGTTTTAATTTACATTTTTTTTTTACAACTGATCATATGAATTAATCAATGAAAACTTTTCTGAGCACTCGAGCCTCAGTTACGAGACAAAACTGGATTAACTCAAACATGTATGAGTCAATCAAAATACAACTTTAAGTACATGAATGATGAGGAAACAACAAGAACAAGATCTAAAGCTCATTAAAGTAGATTTTGCATCATATGTCCCCTTTAAGAGCTAAATCCTGAAATGTTAACAATAGCTAAACAAATTGCTTTACCATTTTCCCCAAAATGCTTTTGTTAATGGTACTATATCATAATGCGTCCTGTCAATTTGACCCAATTTGAACATTAAGAAGCAAAGTTCCGATGGCAGGAATGTGTGCTTTTCCAAGAAGTTGTTTTCTTACCTGCAAAATAACATTCCACCATTGACCACTTTGGCTATTTAGTAGATAAGATTTTCCGTGGTGAAGCAGGTGGACATTTCAGCAACATTAACCATCTGATAAATGAACCACTTACGCACGTTGAGGGTAGTTGTTCGTCAATTGCAGAAATACCTCCTTGCATTCCTGATTTACCAAATCTGTTAGCGACTGTTTAGTAAAGGAGTTGGCAGCAGCACATTGTTTTAGCTGATCCAAGACAAACTGGCTGTGATCATTCCCAGCCCAGAGACAAGCTGTTGTGTGTTCAGAGAGATCAGGGCCACACACACTATTACTGACCTGCACACACACATACAGTAGTGAGGTTACCAATAATGCCCTCTCTGAGAAGATGTAATTGACTGTGATTGATTGAAGTTAAAAGGATTAGATTACCTTAAATTCAAATCAATTCAATTTAAATTTGCATAGACCAAAATCACAGCAGTCACCTAATTTTGTCTATTATTTTACTGACCTTTACTTAACCAGGAAAGTCCCACTGAGATTCAGACTCTCTTTTTCAGGGGAGTCCTGGTCCCAGAGTGGAAGAGACTATTGTACACGATTTTAGTGGTAGGAAAACTAGAGCACACAGAGGAAAGGGAGAAGATGAAAACTCCACACAAAAAGGCCCCGCGCCACCTAGAAGTCAAACCCATGACCTTCTAGCTTTCCACATACCTGTATTTAGTTGCAATTATTTAAAAAACTCCAAGACTCCAAGCTATACATGTCACGTTGCCCCTCTTCAAAAATAAAAATCTGTAGGCCTGCAGTAGATGACAATCTACTGCTTGTTAAGGTGACATACCACTATGAGGAGGCGGGGCTTATCAGTTCTGCAGTTTTAAACAGTCAATGGACCTGTTTCTGTTACTAAACTGTTTTAGATCAATATTGCGGTTTACAATTTAAAAATGAACAGTGATTCCATGCAGCTATTTCAATACTAAATACCTGAACAAGCATAATATGTCTCCTTTAAAGGTGTAACATTTCTGGTCCTGATACAAGTGCTTTGCATTGCACATAGAATGTTGGGCATGACATTAAGTGTATCTATCTTACATTTAGGTATTTAATTGCAAACAACATTGACCTAGACTGATCCTGTTAGAGAAATATTTGATACACATATATAGCCTATACTTCTAAAAGCATTCTAGTTTTGGCTTGATGCCATGTGCTTGTTCCCAGCAATTAGTTCAAGTTAAGTAGGAATAGTACTCCCCGGAGGTGGGCAGTGGCGTTCCACTCTACTCTAAAGACTTTTTGTGCTCACAGCTTGTCTCAATCATTTATCTGGTGCCCTTTCAATTAGATAGGCCCAGCAGACACTCGGAGGTCTGTGTCGGCTCGGAGCACTGGTGAGCTCGACTGAGGTCATGGTTTGAAAGGGAAGTGTATGGAGGACTACTGTTTCCCCCCAAACACTGGTGATTAGACTGAGGATCAAAGAGGCCACTGGACCACCTGAACTCCGCTGGCACTGCCCCGAGCCAAAGGGCTCTGGAGATGCCGCACAAGCTGCTCCACTCAGCTTGAGCTCCGTGAGAACAGATCTGTGATGGAACAAGCCCAATAAAGTGTGCATTGTCACATTCAAGCATACGAAGATGAGCCATGGGCCAAGAGGCTACAGTTTCACTACAGAGAGAAAGAGCAGGGGCATATGGGAATCAGCTGAATACTGTCCTGTGCATCCTGATGGGTCTGATGGATCTTTACTAGTATGACAGAGGTCAGATATGATGATATTCAAACAATATTATAGCACTAATCAATCAGGTGCAATAATGTGGGTGTAAATATTTGCCTTAGAGTTACAGTATGATATAATAATTAATATTCTATTCTACTCTTAACGTGAGTTCACTTCATTCATTCTGGCCGCTGTTTACATCCCACTGAGCGTGAACGTGCAGGAGGCACAGCCCATACTGGCGGAGCGGGTACTGTGTGTGGAGCGGAACTTTCCAGACTCCTTGTTGATTATCCTCTGGGACTTTAACGAGGGAAATCTAAGCCAGGAACTACCAAAGTACAGACATTCATTCATTCATTTTCTACCGCTTATCATTAATTGACCAGAGAGCAGAACACTGTTACACTACAGTGAGTGGTGCCTTCGCACTGTACCTCGCGCTGCCCTGGGCTTCTCAGATCACGCCATGGTTCACCTGATCCCCACGTACAGACAGAGGCTGAAGCTCTCCAAACGTGCAGTGAGGACTCCTAAGAAGTGGACCAGCTATGTGCGTGTTTGGACAATACCGACTGGGATATGTTCAGAACTGCCACGGATGGCTTGGATGAGTACACGAACACTGTGACGTCATACATCTGATTCTGTGAGGACAGCATCATTCGCACTCGCAACCAGGGTGATTTATAACAATGACAAGCAGTGGACATTTTCTACCAAGAAAATGTTTGAGAAGTCCAACCCTGAAAAAGCTGCTGGACCAGACGGTGTCTCCCCGCCACCCTGATATACAGAGCAGATGAGATGACTCATGTATTAAAGGACATTAAAAACACCTCCCTCGAGTCATGCCATGTCCCAGCCTGCTTCAAGTCATCCATCATCATCCCTGTCCCCAAGAAGCCCGGATCACAGAACTTAAAGTCATTTGACTGCCTGTTCCTGCCTCTCCTCAAGTCCTTCACCTCCTCCGCTTCTGGACCCACTGCAGTTCGTCGACGATGCCATCAACTAGAACTTCAGCTCTGCATTCAACACCATCCTTCCTGCTCTGCTCCAGGACAAGCTCTCTCAAGTCAATGTACCTGACTCCATCTGCAGGTGGATCACTGACTTCCTGACGGACCGGGGCAGTGCGTGCAGCTGGGGAAGAATGTCTCGGACACTCGGACTATTCGCACAGGAACTCCACAGGGCTGTGTACTTTCTCCTCTGCTCTTCTCTCTGTACGCCAACTGCTGCACCTCCAGCCACGACTCTGTAAAACTGATCAAGTTTGCGGACAACACCATCCTCATTGGACTTATCTCGAACGGCAATGAGTCTGTCTACAGGAGGGAGGTGGACCTGGTTCAGCGACAACAACCTGGAGCTCAATGCCCAGAAGACAGTGGAGATGATCGTGGACTTCAGGAATGTCTCAGCCCCCCTGCCCCCCCTCGCCCTGAGAGACTCTCCCATCACCACCATGGACTCTTTCCGCTTTCTTGGTACCACCATCACTCAAGATATCAAGTGGGAGCCGACCATCACCTCCATCATCAAGAAGGCCCAGCAGAGGATGTACTTCCTGCGGCAGCTGAGGAAAGCCAGATGATGTTGCAGTTCTACACGGCCATCATCGAGTCCATCCTCACCTCCTCCATCACCGTTTGGTACAGGAGCCACAGCCAGGGTCAAACAGAGGCTACAGCACAGCATTGTATGCTCTGCTGAGAAGGTGATCGGCTGCAGCCTTCCATCTATTCAGGACCTGTACGTCTCCAGGATTCGGGGATGAGCAGGTCGGATCACAGCTGACCCTTCTCACATGGACATGTACTATTTGAGCCCCTCCCCTTGGGCAGGAGGTTACAGTCCATCCGGACCAGAACCTCCCACCACAACAACAGTTTCTATCCCTCTGCTGTTGGACTCATGAACACTTTATAACACCTGTGACTTTAACAAGCATATTGTAAAAGCAGCTATCTTTTTGCACTGCCAAAATTGTAATACTGTCTAGCTAACTGTACATTTTCTGCAACTAGTCTAAATCTATTTTATTTTATTAAATTTTATTTTATTCTAGATTTTATGTATACCTTCTTTTATATATTTTGCTACTATTTTATTTATGTTATATGTGGCACATTACGCCAAAGCCAGTTCCTATGTTTGTGAATTTTGTTCACTGACAATGGCAATAATAAACCTATTCTGATTCTGATTCTGAGTATAGTATAATTATTTAGAAAGACAATTCACAAGGAATGTGTGCTTTGGCGAAAGATTTTCCTGAACTCCATGATCATATCCATTGTCTAAAGGCCATGGAGCTTCAGGTTGTTGATCCACCTCTCTCCTGTAAGCAGGCGTCATTGGTATTAGAGATAAAGAGGTTGTTGTCGTGGCTGGAGGTGAAGCAGTTGGTGGTGAGCAGGGAGAAGAGAAGGGGAGAAAGTACACACATTGTGGAGATCCTGCTGAAGATCCAAATGTGTGAGACATTCTTCCAAGCCACAACAACATCCTTGCTGCTCTGGTCCAGGGCAAACCCTATGTCCAAATATGGTGTAATCAGTTCTGAGTGTGCATAACCCTCTATAAATAGCCCATAATGACCTTTTAGAGAGAACAAACTGGGAAAGCTGGACTCTTTATAGCATTCAAATTCCTATCAATCTGCCAGTAACGTGGTTTGGCCACATGAAATCTTTCTCTGCTGATGACAAACTTGTGGAGAAAACTCGGCAGACATTGGCTCCTGACTGAGAGAGGGATTGTAAACAAGGCCTTGCACGTAGCTATAAGCAGCAGGTTGTGGTATAGCAGTACATTTTGTGACCATGAAACAGCATGGTACACAAGACAATTGAAAATGGAACAGAGTGATCAGTACAAACTTGTGTTAGTGAAAAGTTTTAGTCAAACAGAGTGGATATATTGGTCTAGCAATTAGCTTTGACTACTGCATCAGCACTGCAAGAACTTTGCCCATCCAGTATGCATGTGGGTATATGGAGCTCTAAAGCTTTTAAATGTAGTGTTGCATAATATTTATTTCATTATTTTAAGCGATACAGCTTCACATAAGTACTTTTAAGAATTGGAACAAACTAGGAAATTCCATCCATCCATCCATTATCTGCTCATTCTTCTCACTAGCAGCAGTCTGAGCAGGGAGGCCCAGACTTCCTTTTCTGTACACATTTCTCCCCCGCCTAAGGCCCAAAGTCACTGGGATAGGCTCCAGTCACCCACGACCCCTAATGGGAACAAGTGGTAGACAATGAATTAATTTCTCCAGCTCTTCTAGGGGGGACCCTGAGGCATTTGCCAGGTCCTACTCCCGGTGGGACATGCCTGGATTACCTCCCCTGGTGTCCAGAAGGCATCCAGAACAGACACGTGAGTAATCTTAACATGGAGGAGCAGCGGATCTACACCGAGCTCCTCGCTGAGCACCTCACCCTATCTCTAGGGGAGTGCCCAGCCATCCTGGGGAGGAAATTCATGTTGATTGTAGACTGACGTGTAAAGAGTTTTGCCTTCCGGCTCAGCTTCTTCTTCACCACAACAGTTCGAAACAGTGACTGCATCCCTGCAATCGTTGCACTTTTCTATCGAAACTCACGCAAATTCCATCCTTAATTGATTCAAACAGAAGCTTGATGTGCAAACTATGTTTCATAGCATGTATTGTAGGCGTGAACTCTTGACCTTCCTACAGCAGGGGGGGAGACCTGCTGGGTTCTATATGAGAGTTAGAATACTGGTGCAACTGTGGAGCAGGGATAAGTAGCTAATCACAGTCTGTCTCCAGGAGGAACCATACCCCACTCCTAAAGAATGCAACACAGACTCTGTCGTGAGGATTAGGAGTTTGCAGTCCATAGAACTTCACATGTGGTGCTTCTATAGGCCTGACTCTACACCTGGGGTCCATTGAAAAGATGAGGAAATGAGAATATGCTT
>CM033626.1:10111291-10156291 GCA_019453435.1 Rhinogobius similis | reverse complement strand
ATTATGGGACTTTAAGTACATAGTGCGATTAATCAAACATGTATTTAATTAATAAGTAAGCAATTTAAATTTACATGTGTGAACATCTGAGCTTTCAAAACAAATATTAAAACAAAACATTATTTTATTTTACTTATCCTTTTACTGCACTTAAACCTTTGTATTATTGCACTTTAATGTTAAAAATTGAAATAAATGTAAGGGCCAAGATTCTTTCTTTTTACATCAACCCATGAGTGTTTTAAATTAAACATAATAATGCTGCTGTATCCAATACATATTCTGGAGACTCTCGTACTCTAGAATCTGGAAGAGGAGAGAAGAGTTATAAGAAGAAAGAACATATTGATTACATTATTATAATTTTGGTAATACCTTGTTAGACCATTCTTTGCAGAAGAAATCACTGGAGGCTTGTCAAGGTAAGGCAGTCTATCCATGAGGCCACATCATATCATTGTCATTGATGTTATTGTTCATCCATCCACAAACCCAAAAGTTGTCCCAGCTTTGGCCTGTACATAATTTCATACTAGCACTTCACCCAGCTTGTCTATGTCTGACGATGTCCAGATGACAAAAAGTACCAGAGACACAGTTTAGTTGTCACAGTTACATCATTCAGTCCCAGGGCAGTTACACGTACAGTTTGAACGTGAAGAAGGAGTTAAACTGAGTCAACAACATTAGTAACAGCAACAACCACATCTCACCAAAGTAAATCAAAATGTTTATGAACAATTGCTGGGCATGTTGAAATGTATTCAGTTACTGAAATTGTAATGACTGGTTTGACAACTGCATTAAGAAGCACTTATATTGGGAGAATACATATGACAGGGCCAGGATAATATGGGCATAGTTTTTATTGTTATTGTCTTAAAGGTGAAGTTCAGGCCAAATAATGCACATTTCAATCTATTTTTACTTTAGTGAATGTCAATGTGACTTTTCTAAAGTTGTAATAGGTTAAACTTAGGATTCAGATGAAAGGAGGTTGATAATATTAACTGTGGCTTTGCTCTGACATATGGAGCGAATGTGTGGCTAAACTACATTAGTCATTTTCTGTGGCTGATTGCTGGAACTTTCCCCAAACCCGAGAGGTTCTCCTTTAATTAAATCTGTAATGAACTTCTTGGAAGCAAACATCGAAACAAATGTGAGCAGCAAATGAGGCGACTTCTGACTCTTTTCCTCAGTCAGCACAGGTATACAGACGCAGACCTAGTTTCAACTGCTTCAAACTGTATAGTTACCCCAATAACAGGTGAAGTGATGTGAAGAAAGACATGACAGCGCAGAGATTAAATGTACAAAGTTGCACAGATCTTTTATCAGTATTTGAAAATATTCAACAGTGAAAGTTAAATCAAACAGTAAGAATAACATTAATTATATCAGCATTAACTAGACTGAAAATCTTTACCGAAAACACCTGAGGGAAGCAAATCATAAGAGAACCCCGAACAAAATGTCCATTGAATTTAAGAAAAAACAGAATCACAAAATGAAGACAAGCTCAGACAGGGTCAGTATGTACAGCACATTCGCTCTACAAGCGCAGTGACAACAGAAGAGGTGAACCTCCGCAGTGGCAGCCACACGGACCGTAAAGGCTCAGGGTGAAGCGGAAAATACAACAAACAAGGAAAAGCCATCGGCAGCAGAGCTCTCATTCTGTGTTCCTTTTCTTACACTTGTTCTATGGTCAGCGCGCTCACATGGCCCCCTTCGTCACTTTGATTTGAAAGGCAAAGCGAGAATAAGTAACCAAGCATACAGTGGAAATGCAACTTAACAATGTTCAAATGGTCCCTGGATGCATAAGACACTGCCGCCTTCCTGACAACTTTAAAAATTCATTCAAGCTTGTTTCAGAGAAACATGACATCAGCATTAGTTTGGAGGTGGATCCAGGATTCACATTTCATTTAGTCTGTACATTTTCAATATTTAGTACACATCAGTCATTTACTACCTGTTAAACCTTACCAAACACATTACTAGAAACAGGGGAATAGATGCAAACAAACCTTTGGTCAAAGAGTGTACTCACAAAGGAAATGCCAAGAAAGGTCTAAGAAAATCATTCATCAGAATAACAGAGGGTTCAAATCAAAGAGCCAAACTTAAGTGGTTCTATGTGTCTCTAACAGTATGGCCCAGAGCCTCCTCCCATACATTTGGGTCTGCAGTACTGTTTCCTCACAGAGGAAAGAAGGAAAGAAAAAAGGTGCTCTTTTCATGAAAGTTTGTTTTGATTGTCCACAAAAAGAAGAGCCAGCAGAGGTATCTGCGGCCAGAGGAGATACAATCACAGCGTATGGACCATGGCCCTCAGTGAAGAGGACCACAGAGTCCTGACAGACCCCAGGCCTGTGTGAGTCCTGTCCTGGTCCAGTCACTGGGAGCCTGTCTGTGTCACATGACTCTGCTGACAGCTCCTGCGGATCACGGGCAGAGGGTGGGCCTCTGTGTTGAAGACCCAGTCCTCCAGGGGGAGCAGGTCATCTTCAGAAAACAGCAAGTACAGGTACCTGCACAAACAAACAGAGCCGAGCAAATAAAATAAACTGTACAGCCATCACTTCACTTATTCTGTTCAAAACATCATTGTTTACATACTGCGAGAGTGATTCATCCTTAGAAAATATAAAATAAATCAGGCAATATAAAAACAAACATCATATGCATTTCAAAGGCTTCCTCTGCAGGTAAGTACTGCAGTGACACAAGCACCTCAGGGAAAAGAGATAGTAATATGTAAAAAGCTTTGCTTGTATGTACATTTAAATGAGCTTTCAAAGGCGCCGTTATTGCAGGCTGTTTTCTATATTTCTCAGCTTGTCATGTACTGGTTTTGAGAGGGACTGCCTTGTCTCTGCTGCACAATATTTTTTATTGAACAGAGTCATTGTGCAAATATTGTTTTGGCAATCATCCATTTGGCAAAAATATTTATTTACTGTAGCTGATCTTTATCTTGTGCTGTGGTATCACAAAAATGCTGAAGTGACAGTCCCGACAAAGTAGTTAATTATCAATGCAATCTATTCAGTATTTTATCAAGAGATGATAAAATACTGAAGGGAAAGAACAATCCATGTCTCATCAGTGTCTTCGATGATCACTTTATAAGAACAATGCCTCACAACACAACTATCATTTTTTCATATCTCCTCTTACAATCTAAAGTCTATTGGAAACATTATTTAATAAATTAAAAAAAAAAAAAAAAAAAAAAAAAAAAAGAACCTATTTCTGAACCCTTTGGAACACAGACAAATGGCCGGACTCTTTGTGAAGCTGAGACGGTGTAGTTTTGGCCTCTAGTGTCTGATTTACTCAATTATAAGTGGTAACAAGCTCTGCATAGTGCAGAGCACTAAGCAGACTGTAGGTGCTTCCCACCTGCGCACTCAAAGCCTTTTTTAATGGGCAGAGTGCATGCCTGTTCATGATCAGCTCTCTACCATGTGCTTTTACAACCTCAGCAGACATCACCTTGTTTTAGAGGTTTGCGCATGCATGCTGAGAATAACACAGCCTCAAATTGAATAAACTTATGTTATGTGGGACTCTTGGATGTTGCAGATTGTGCTCCAGTGCGCATGTGCGCAAGTTAAGTGGTTTTTGATCAATAATAAATATTGATGACCACCCCTTCCCATTCATAAAAGTGACAGCACGCTACTATTATACTGAAGTTTCATAATAATATGTTGTGACCATTTCACGCTTCGGGGAAAACTCTTTGTTTCATCCCATTAAACATTTCTTACTAAATAAAGGCAAATTTGCATAGCTGGCAACAAAAGAGTTCTTTGTATAAGCAACAGAAATGCATAATTTTTCACAAGACCAGGTCCGAAATGACCTCCTCTGCCTACTGCTTGGTTACTTACATTAAAGGATTCTTTACAGAACTTCTTACTTTATGGTGATTGTTACTTTGAGGTTAATGCAGATGTAAATTGGAGCGGTGTACAGACTGTGGCTAAAAGCTGTCTGCTCTCTGCCGACCTGCATCTCTCATCATCCTGGCCTTAAAATAAAGCTCTTTAACATTTACTTGGTGTGTATGAACATGCATCACGTAAATGACCCTCATCGGAGGCGAGCTTCGATTACTCTATCTGTTGGCGCTGCAATGTTTCAGAGAAAATTCTTCATTTCCAACTAGAATAAGGAAAATTGTGCTGAAATTGTGCCATGTGTTCTATCAAGGGTGCACAACACCATATAGGCCCAGATGAAAGTGATGGTTATGGAGACTTATTACAGAAGATGACCGTTTTGGCTGCAGTGGTGAAAAGCCATTTGGGGAGAGGAGATGGGACGTACTTGAGGGTTTCTGAGAGAAAGAAGCTCTGCTGCATGTTGTCATGGCTCACGGTGGTGGTGTACACGTCCCTGATGCCTGAGAAGCCTGATTCCACTCTGCAGTGCTGCTCCAGGGCCTGGCAGGACAAAGAGCACATGAGAAATGGTAGAGATTGACAGGGCTACAATGCTGATGTTTTGTCTTTAATTTTTTATCAGTAAATAATTTATATTATTAACATTAACAGGTTCTATAAAATAATTGAAAAGAATTCCTTCCCCTAAGGTGGGTGGCAACAGGTTTTAGATAAAACCCTTTCTAAGAACATTAAACATAAGAGAAACTTTATTGTCATTTGTCTCTGACGCGGCTTAAGACACAGTCATTAAAATTACAGTAATAAAAATTCAAGAGTGTACACAGGATGCATTATGGTGTTCTGTGTATTCAACATGAGATGACCACGGTTTGTGTTTGTTTCACTCTGTTAGGGGAACTTTGTATCTCCTGCCTGAGGGAGAGACTGGACGTGTGAATGCAGAGAGTGAGAGGGATCAGCAATGTTTCTGGAGGCTTTTCTTGTCATTCAAACAACATTTCAGTGGGTTTGGATGAATGAATATTAATCAAGAGAAGCAATATTTCTTATAAGATTCCTGCTGAATTATGCAGCATTTAGCAGCATCACTGTTTTTGGTAACATGTTTTTTTTACTTCATATATTTTTTTGTTTTGGCTCCAAAAATAACTTACATTTTCGTTTTAATTTCCATTCACTTTTTTTTCTTCAAGAATCAGTACACAAAACTTTCTGAGCAGCATCGGTAGCAACACAGTTTAGACACCTCCAATACTAAATCTGACAAGGGCTAATGGAGAGTGTCTGGGCTAGCCAAGCGGATTAGCACATTATTAGCCCTGCTACAAAGGGCTGGCTTATGCACATTCATTAACAAAGACCCTGGCGTGTTAGATCCCCATGTTCACGTAGAGGAGCGGGTCGACACTTCTGTCAACCTTTGTGCTTTATAATTACAGGCATGTCACAGTCGTCAGCTTGATCTCTCACTCCCCTGACTGAATGCTAAGCTAACGTGCTCCTGTCTGATGTCAGTGTGCCGCGTTAATAACAGGGCTACATATGCAACCGGCACCTCCTCTGGGCACAAATGAACCTGTAATGCCACCTTGGATAGATAAACTGCATCACGTTATAGATTTTGCCATAGCAACAAGAAGAATTGCTCTGGTGTATAGGTTTTAAAAAGCTATTTATGGTTGGACCTTGAATTAAGCTGTCACTGGAAGGGACTACATTTTGAAGGACTCAATTTGTCCCATGCCAGATCTGTCGCAGTAAAAGTTAATTTATCAACCATTGCTGAGGAAAAAGCACAATTTCACAGCTCAGTCCAAACCAAAATGCATTTTTATTCTACCGTTATGCGAGCCACAACTAAATATTTGCTGTATAAAACCTCTTTCTGGCAGCACAAACACATCATTTGCCAAAAAGGGCATTAAAGGTGCAAGGTGTAAATTTTCTGGAGAAGGATCCATCACTAGCTTGTCTCTAAGAAATGTTATTGCTTTACCCAGGATGTTCCAACGTATGATATTAAATTTAAGTAGGGTCACCATTAGGTAAATGCGCTGACATTTTCCATCGTTTGGAGACTTAAAAAGGTAGAGTCAGGTCTGAACATTGTCTCATAAGAAGTACACTACATTGTACAGAACGCATAATTAGTTGCGGTGTTTGCCTCACCTGCACAGCCTCCCAGCCCCACTCTCTGTACTTGGGGTCGTGTGTGAGTCTCCACATGTACATGTAGCTCTCGATGACTTCTGGACGTAGAATATAATATCTGTCACTCAGTCTGGTGGCCGTGGCTTCAGCTCCACTGTCGAACCGGAACGCCTCTGGGCCCAGTTTGGTTCCTGGAGTAAGTAAAGTAAAATACACAAAGCAGTTATAGTCTTAACAAACGTATGCAATTCCCATGAGGGTTACAAAAGTCCAATGATTCTATTTGCTACATTTTGTCCAGTTGGTCTTTCCATATATTCTTCCTATTGTGATTTTTTTTCTTACATTTCATCCTCAATTTAAAGTCAGCGGCAAAGAAATTCTATTCATGATCTGGTACAAAAGGATCCATTTTCACTGAGGTCAGAAGCAGAGCATTGGCATAGCAACATCTTAAATTCAGCAGCACACTTTGCTTCACAATCGTCTCTCTGCCCGTGTATACTATCTGTGTGTGAGTGGACAATTGGTTCCATCTTTTAAAACCACTCTGCCGCTGATGTTTCTGGGAAATTGTCCGCTGGTGGGAGGAAGAGGGAGCTTTGAGGTCGCTGTAGGTTTCAAGTGTCTGAGTAAGCGCATATTGAACTCTACCAAAGGAGTAAAATATGAAATGCATTCCAAAAAGTAAAGTCAACTCATTACAGAATAGCTTGAATAATTATGTAGATGAAAAGTCAGCTACTAACAATATGGTGATGCATTGAATGTCCTCTACAAAGTTATTTGCAATTCTCAAAGCAGGACTATATTTTAACAAGCAATTCATCTGCCAGGAGCCGTTGTTATGCTTGAGTTATATTGTTTATTTTCACTGAGGAAAATTCATGGCTTAATTTGCCAACAACAATTTAGGGACAGTGTGTAAATCTAAAAAGCGCTCTCAAGAGAGAAGTTGAAGCTACAGTGTTGTCTTATTCTTAATGAAGGTTTCCGCAACTAAACAAATAGATAGCTCAATTCAACACATGTTTGAAGATATAATGTGCAGTAATCAAGGTGACGGTCTCTCTGAGCTACTACTACTACTTAATGTTAACTAAATTTAAAATCATGAATGAGGACTAAAACGAAAAAAGCACAGAATATATAGTATGTAATAACAGATGAGTATTAAAGTATTAAAAAGTGAACTGATTTAACTAAAACATTCAAGTCTTTGAGTAGGCAGTGAGAGGAAGTGCTAACCACTGCCATAGTGCACTCCTGATATATATGCATAATTTGCCCTTTTATTAAAGATGTATAGCGCTGCTTGACTCCTCAAAATGATCAGTCATCAGAGGAATATATTTAATTGGCACATTTCTGCATTTGCACCAATATAAGAGGGTTCGAACAGAATTGGAGTCTAACGGTTTGAGCGCATCCAGCTGAACTCCCCTGCTGTTTGTGGACTAAATAATTCATGCAAATGTAAATGGTTGTGGTTAAATCCATAAACGTAAAAGGTCTCATTGGGAACTGGTCAAAACACGTCAATCAAATGGGCTTTACTGCAATTATATAGAGAGATTAATATGGGGGATGTTAGGTTGTTCAAAGATAGACATCGCTGCAACAAAAAAGTATTTGCATATTTCCAAATCTCTTAAAATTGAAGATCTTACCGTTATTGCTACATTTTCAGCATCATATCTTAGGTCATATTACAATAATGATAATTACATTTTATTATACATTATGCAAGTGTTGTATTTCAGTATCTGCATTTGAAAGCATTAGAAAAAGACAAGAGTTAACTAGTAGATATAAAGAACATTTCATGCACTTAGTGTAATAGTGTCAGTCGTCTTGAATTAGCTATATGTGACTATCTGTAAAGCGAACAAAGCATTAGCAGTATAACCTGAGCTGAAACAAAGACTCTTCCTTTTGCCAGCGCTCCTGTGAAAATCTGTGAACTTGATCCAAAGAAGAAGGGACATCTTTAAAGCATAAAGTATTTAAGAGAAAGTTGAATGGTACCCACTTCGAATACACACACACACACACACACACACACTTCACACATGTTCGAAGCTGCTAATCCCAAATTTGCGAGGCACCCCCTGCCCCTGTAACAAGTAAAGAGAAAGCTGGTGAAGAAATCCACGGGACGCTTGCCCAAGAAGATGAAAAGACTTTTTTTCTCCCAGATTTTGCCATTTGTGGATGAATTCTCACAGCCCACCTAACATCAATGAGGCAAAAAAGCTTAAAATTAGCAGAGGATTATTTTCAGAGCCAAGACAGATGCCAAGGACATCAAACAAGAGCCAGTGGAAATGAAGGATTCTGCTGCAGTTTTACATCGGGTTTCTTGTGTTCCTGCATCTCTAAGCAGAATCTCTTTTGAATAGTCTTTTAACCTAATTTCAAAGGTAAACCCTCTCCAAATTTGCCAAAAGTCTTACCCTTCTCATTGTTCTGTTTACTCTACCGCACCGTATATCATTGTCTACACTTTCTTTTCATTGCTGCTGGATTACTGGGTTTTAATCACCTCTGTGTCTCCGGTTCCTCCCCGCAGCTGTGAGGTGTTAGACAATAATCGAGAACTTTAATTTCTTGCTGCTCCTTATTAGTCTTGTCGTCTGTGTGCCGAGGTGAAGCCACCAAGAACCATTCTCCCTTTGATTCACAGCTAAATGAGAAAGCCTCGGGCACTGTTAATTCAGCATCTCCCACACTACTAATTTTCTCACTGTGTGTACTGCCACAACCTGTTTGAACTCAAGTGGCATACAGTAATATACCCCCAATACACTACAGCATTTAAATACTTTCTAATGAACTTCTTATGTACTATGCATAAGGCTGGATTATTAATTATCTCTACTATCAGGGGGACTGCTGTAAAATGACGACTACAGACAGTTAAAGCGCCATTCACAGGTGAGTGGTGTCTGTCAGAGGGAGGGGGACATTAGGGACAAGGGAACATTTTGTCCCTGATCTTGACGTGCTGGAAAAAAAAAAGGAAAAGATTGAGCAAGCCTTGAGTGACTTTGACAGAGTTGGAACTTGTACAGGTCAAAAAGTGAAGTGCAAGGAACAAGGTGTGAGCAAGTGACGGAGCATCAGCGATTTCTCATTTCAACCCTCCAAAGTTAACATGTCCGCCAGCTGAGATTAGGTATGAGCTATTGTTTTGGTAGAGTTTGTAAAATGTCTTTTTAAAGTTGATTTGGTGTAATATGACTCTTGTTATGCAAAATCAACTTTAATGAGCTTTTAGCCTTTGTTACAACAGTGTTTACTCATCATTAATTTACTCAAGCTTGTATTTCGATTGATTCCTGCATGTTTGAGTTAATCTTTTATTATCCTGCAACTGAGGGTCAAGTTTCGCAGTTTTCTGTTTGTACTACTAAGCCGTTTTAGATCAACATTGCAGTTTACAGTGAATGAAATTATGATCTGCTTATGTCACAGTTAAAAACTAAGTACCTGAGAAAAAGCATAATATGTCTCCTTTAAAGGTTGTTTTAACTAACATGACTTGCCCCATAGTATATCATAATCTGTGACCAAACCAAGCAGACCGAACGACTATTTATCTGTGGCTCTTGTACTGACCTGATCGTGTGTAGCTCTCATGACAGGTGTGTGTGATCTCTGCTGCCAGGTCCAGGTAGTGCTGCCTCTTCTCCTGTGGTCCATCGTCCGCTCCGATTCCGATCATCCCGCCGGAGAAGCAAGCCAGGTGACCCATCTTGTGGTCCAGAATACCTCCCCTCCACTCGGCCATGTACGTGAGGCCTCCTGGGGACTTCTGCACCAGGTTCGCCTCGATAGCCTGCACAACGCAAGGGAAGAAGAGACGTATTTAACCAGGATATAAATATAACAAATTAGTTTAAAAACGTGTGCCATAAACAAATTAGCAATGACCAGTTATTTTCAAGTTTTTCTGCACTTTGGCCATGGTCAGTTGGACCAAATCCAAACAACTTTCAGCAAATTAAGCTTAAATGTACATAATTACATTCTTTGGCTACATATAAAGCAAATAATTGCGACCATTAAGCCTTCAACAAAAAAAACCAACAAAAGCGGCGGAAAATAATGAAAGCTTACAAAAACATTTTTCTTGAGGGTTGAGACTGACGCACTTCCCCCTAATTAGCAATGGTTAGTGTTAATCATAGCGTGTATAATTGGAAAAATGTTCGCTCATTCAACACTATGTTTTAATTAGTAATGTACTTTTCTTTGAATGCCAAAGTTAATGATTTGCGCTTTGCCGTCACCTAAGATCCTTATATAAATAATAGCCAGTATAGAATCGGATAGCACTGAGGTTCTTAGTCATTTTATTATGAAGACACAAGGGAAAATGGATACTGTAATTAGAAGCTGTGCCTCTGGCTTGACCCTACGAAGAAAAGTGCACAAATCTCTGCGGCCATCTTAAGTTTATTGTGCGTGATAGTGTAATTGCAGCCTCAGGGAATTAGTGTTGGTCTTTAGACATTATCCCATTAAAAACGCTATCTTTTTATATATTTTATGAACACGGGAGTATACGTTTAGGCAGTGCATTTTAGCTAGTCGTAAAAGTACCCCTACACAAGCGAGCAGTCAGTTAGCATCTAATTGTAGCTCTAATCACATTACGCAGTACCGGGAAGCTTGGCCTTGATATAATCTTATGTGTCTTCTTCCCATAGCCCTCTCCACTGGGGCTTCTCTGTCACAAATACTCTCTTATGGTATATAGAGTGAGTTTTGTTGGGGGATTTGAAAAGACCTCCATTACGGCTTACAGAAAACACTGATTGTATTGAATTGCAGTAGTATGTATGGAGTAGTTTGCATAAAAGCCTAGAGTCTCAATCTTGAAAGCACACTACCTTTTCACTTCAAATACGTTTTTCATGTAGCCTTTTTGTGCTTCTAACAATACAAAATTTTCCTGATATGCCTCTGATATAATAATGTTGCTTTATGCTTTTCAAAGATCAAAGTCCTGTGAAAATAACAGCAATTAGGAGATTTGTTTTTTTAATGCTAGAGAATTACAGTGGTCAGTGAGGCTTTTTGTTTCTCTTTTTGTCTATAATTGTAAAAATGTATATTTATTTATATATATTTTGCCTTTATAGATAATACAGAGAGCACAAAGAGAAACTGCAAAGTATCACAGTATCAAGGCTGTAGAGTCTGTAGATATCCTGCTAAGTCAGGGGTGTCCAAACAATGGCTCAGGGACGACATGCGGCCCTCAGACCCATTTCAGACCCAGCACCTCCTGCTAAAATGGCCCAAATCATCAAAAGTAGTACAGCAAAAAAAAGATCTGCTACCATAACCTAAATAACAAACATTTTGACATTGTACAGACCTATAATGAATGTTCCAAACCTTAGTAAAAATGTGGTGGTAAAGGTGTGTGTGATCCTTGTAAAAAAGAAAAAGAAAAAATGGGACTGGGACCTGTACTAAGTTGTTCCTAGGATCAACAATTAGAATTTAAAAAAGTGCAAGTTTTATGGTAAATGTTTGTTATGCTCTGCAATTAGTATTCTTGAGTACATTTTTTTCTGCACTTCTTTCTTCCTACAAATGTCACAGTTCTGTTTTTTGTGTGTGTGTTACGTTTAATATGAGAAGAAACACCATGATTATTGACAGTATTTCCAAACAGTAGGGAAATATTTCATGCACTTTAAATTGCCTAAAAGATGTGACCAGCTTTATAAATGAAAAAGTGGTAATAATGTTTGTAATCTTAGGGAGGTGATGTGTCCATACATCGAGTGCACTGTAGTACATCCTCTTGGCGTCCTCGTCCCCCTTGTCTGACATCAGATAGGACTTGATCAGATACTCATAGAAGCTGTCCCCAAGACCCCCGATGGAGACGTGATCTGAGGAGGGAAGAGCATGTAATAAGCCAAGATAGAACACAGAGGTGAAATGGTACCAATGATAAAGGTATTAGAAGTAGAAAGTAAAAAAGGGCAGGGATAATGTCTTTGTCTTTTTTATTCAATAATATAATCTGGTATTTAATGAATTACAGATGTAGATACTTTTTCATCTATAAATAATCAAAGGCCTATAGTCTAAAGTGCCCTTGCTGACAGTAATAAATTAGATCCTGAAACAAGTATCTTTTGATTTCCATGTCTGCTCTCCAGTGAATGGCATATTGCGGTGGAGATATTAAGCCTTTCCACTTGCATACAGCTCAGCAGACTCCTCCACAAGGTTACCACCAGGCCTTTGTTTTTGTCCTCCTCAGGCACCCATAAGTGAGAAAGAACAAGAGAGGGAGGGCTGTCGAGGGCTTTCTATTCCCTCAGTGCCGATAAATATACACTATTTAGCTTCTCTGCATGTTCCCACACAACAATTAGCCTCTCTAATCACCCAGATTACCACCTTTTCAGACCGGTGTTTTCCTTTGAGCCGCTTTTCACCCTCTTTCAGGTAAATCATAAAGATCCAATTTTCTGAAGTAATTGAATTCATTATCATTTTAATAACAGAGCAATGGGAGTCATGCAGACAGTGAAATGAGCTTGGTATAAAAATGGACGGAAAGTTGAGCTGCGGGATGACAGAGGATGTGCCAGTTTCAAAGATAACATGTAAAATAACCCCAGCAGTAAAAACGTTGTAAACTCAATGACATCTTTAAGGTTTGTATTTCTTAAACCTTGATATGTCTTTTCTGGAAACTTATACATGTCATATTTATGGGTTTCAGTTATATGACTTTTTGAGGACTCATGTCTGTTATATTTGTCAAGATATATTATTTTGAAGAGAAACTGGCACACTAATTGTATATCACATCTATTAAATTGTAAACATTGAATCCACAGTGACACAGCAAAAAAAATCCTGTAATTTGGCATTCCAATTAATTTGTGCTACACATGGCAACTGCACTGTTTATATGAGCTTGGCACGGAGCTAGAGACACCCAGTGGCTGGAGTTTGCTATTTTTGTGCCAGCTGGGATTTGAGACCCGCAGTTTGTAGATGCTGTTAAAAAAAGCCGCAATACTCTGTATTAAAACCCTATGGAAAAGTGAGGTATGAATGTTCAAAAGTTAAAACAATGAATATGGAAAAGGAAGAAAGGTATAGGGCTAAATCAGAATTACAATGTAAGCTCTAAACTTTTAACGTCTTTTAACAGGCAAAGCTCTCATGAGAAAAGAGAATGAAATACATTTTCTATTACTTACGTTGGACCCAGTTGCCGCTGACAGGACTTAGAAAGTTGGGATAGAGGCCGTGGGGTTTCTCAATCTTGTTCAGCAGTTTCCTGATATTCATAACCTATTGAATACATTAACAGCCCATTAAATTATTATGGTTCATTCTGTACTCTTAGGCTTGTACTCTAAACTCTCACTCAATGAAACTTACAACAACTCATTTCACTGTGAATGTGTAGGAGGGAAATGAACAAACCTTCTCTGTGTAGATGGGGTTAGCAGACAGCTCAGAGAGATGGACAAATTCAAGATGGAGAGTCCCAAACTCTGCCAGGATACTGCTCCCTGCTGAGGCCCATCCCCAGCTCCAACTGGTCCCACTGCAACAAGATCACAGCCAAACCACTCAGCATCACCGGACAGCACGAGACAAACTCTACAAGGCTGAAAACAAACAGCATACTATTTTGTCCTTGCCAAACTTGTTGTTGTAAAGTTTCTCAGCGATATTGGAAAGTTAAGAGAGACCTGTCGATAGCAGCCTTAGAGCAGTAGGCAGTCAATGCTCTTCCGGTCATTGTGTTTCGCATCAAGAAGAAGATCGTCTGGAGTACACCCTGCAGCCATGTGAAGTTTCAAATTGAGCTAAAACTTTTCAAGTAATGTCAGTTTAATGTGAGCCATTCAAAAGAGCTGGAGAATGGCTTGTAAACCTCAGCCAGGATAATAGCATAGCCACTACTGTCTGGGCTTTTTGTGACTGAGTGATTCTCACAGGTGTCATTAAGTACAACGCATTGTGAACAGCACCATCTGTAAAGTCTGCAGAGTCACAGAAAGGGTGTCGCTCTGCATTGCTGATGTGACTCTTTTGCATCTCTCTTTTTTTTTTCTTTTTCTTTAAAATAGTAACATAAAATAAAAGTGAAAATGAGTTTTTCCCCAGGACAGATACATAACAGATATGTAAAAGCAGCTCTTAGGGTCAAAATGACACCACTGTGTGCTGTTGGCAGCTACTTGTAAAACTCACTCACGGGGAATTAATTAGGATTCTACTAATTCATCAGGAAAGAGATTTTGGCTATTGCAAATTGTTTAAAAATAACTCGTTTCTGGACATATTTTGCTTGAAGTTTTAAATACAATTTTTTATTTCCACTGAGTTTACTGAATGGGTACAAAATGCACATAGACAAATTGCAGTACAGATGAAAGAAGCAAACCACGCTATCTTGAAATTCTGAATTATTGAATTATTGAAGTTACAAATTATTACTGAAGGCTTGACCGGTGGGTTGCCTGGCTTATCGTCCTCAATAATGCATGTATCTTTTTATGTGTATTTCGTTATTTAAATTATAAATATAAGTAAGTGGTTAAAAATATTCATACTACCTGTACTATACAGAACTATATATGCTGAGAGATCAGTACCACATTGTAACAGTTGGAGTGTGTGAATTTGTGGTATTGAGGAGCTCTGGGTAATGACTGAAAGGACGAGATTGCAAATACAAGCGGTCGAAAAGAGCTTCCTCATGGCTGGGCGCTCCCTTAGAGATAGAGTGAGGAGCTCAGTCACACGGGAGGAGCTCGGAGTAGAGCCGCTGCTCCTCCACGTCGAGAGGAGCCAGCTGAGGTGGCTTGGGCATCTGCTCCGGATGCCTCCTGGACGCCTCCCGCGGGAGGTGTTCTGGGCATGTCCCACCGGGAGGAGGCCCCGGGGTAGACCAGGACACGCTGGAGGGACTATGTCTCTCGGCTGCCCTGGGAGCGCCTTGGGATCCCACCGGAAGAGCTGGAGGAAGTGTGCATGGACAGGGAAGTCTGGACCTCCCTGCTTAGACTGCTGCCTGCGCGATCCGGCCCCGGATAAGCAGAAGAAGATGTATGTATGTACGTGCATTAGACACTTCAGAATTCAAAAACAATTCCAAACTCCAAATAATAATACAGAAATCATATTAATTCATCTTTTAAAATGACTACCCCGAATGTGAATGTGCTCCTACATTGCATCACAGGGATGTTAATCAGATTGTTCAAAGTGCTTTTGAAAAGAACTTTATGTGGGCGCTCTGCAAATAACACGAGTTTTTCTCTTCTAAGTTTTAATGAATATTCTATTAATTTTACTTCTACAGACTAACGCATTTTTTAAAATAAGAAAGTATCTGATATTCTCTTGTGTCCGTCTCTAATTTGTGAATAATTGACTTTTTATCTATTAGTTAATGGAAAAAGAAGTAGCATATTGAATAATTTACACATTTCAAATCACTTAATTAGACTGAACAGAAGAATGGGAAACTTGTGGTGTGTTGGCAAAGTTAGTGAACAAGGTCATCCCGAAACTTCACTCTCGTCTGTTTCCTGGAGGCATCGTGGGTAATATCTTCCTGCAAATTGAACTCTCACTAATGTGTCATTTCAGAGCAGCTCCGTTAATGCCCGTCTATGATTAGTCTAGCCACAATGGCTTTACATATCCTCCTAATAAATGCTGCTGAAGTTGAAACATTCCATAATGAGCCTAAGTGAATATATAAGATGTTATGAAGAGGGGAAAGGTGGTTGCCGAGGGTATCAGAGAGTTTGGCAGTCTGATAAATGTGTCCATTAAAAGTTTAGGGGCAACATCATTAGGAGTTCCAGTATATTGTTCCCAGAAGAAGAATCAATTGAAAGCAAAGGTGGAGGTTTGGAGAATGGCGGGTAAGGGTTGTACTTTAAAAGCAACATCAGGCACTGCTAATGAGCATCACTGGCATCACTCCATTCAGCTTTTCACCCTGTTAACAAACAGCACAGTCACAGCCAACAAAAGTGATACCATGAATAGAATCAACGCAAATAGTTGTTCATGATGCTGTGGGCAAATTGAACAAGCTGTGTCAGAAATCCCAAATAAGCGAGAACACATGATGATAATAAATAGTGTCTTGGTGGATGTAATTGAAAATCATTTTGTGTGTTTGAGCGGAGATAAAACCTGTGTCAACCTAATTGAATTAATTTAGAGCAGGTTCCATTGGAACTGTTTTCAAAGCCAGCAGACTGGAAAAGTGCTTCAACTGATAGTTTGTGTTCATATACAGTCTTAGTCACTCAAGAGACTTACCGGAGTGATAATAAGGCAGTTCAGATTAAATAGCTTTCTCAAATCCCTAACTGCATCAAAAGGAAGAAGTTGTTTGTTGATGGATTCAGAATTTTCTTTTTCGCTTGACAAATTATAACCAAGATACCATCTCAAGGTCTTCCATTTGCATTATTTTGTGAATGTGGACGTTGTAGTTTAATAGTTTTCCTCAGCAACAAAATGTGAGAATTGTTTTCATAGAACCATTCTAACCTTGTTAATAAACGTTTTGGTTTGGGCAGGTGTTTTAATATTTTTGCTATGGTGTTTTTGTGGTGTTAACTTCACTGTGCAAGAAGGAGTACATTATCATAGGAAGACTTACTTTGCCTAAAATCAATCAATCAAACTTTATAAAGCGCTTTTTTATACAAAAGTCTAACACAAAGTGCTTTATAGCGCATTAAAAACATTCCCATACACACCCACATCCCACCCAACCACCCCATGACCACCGCACTCCACACAACCAAACACCCACACCCAGACACAGACACACACCCAGACACAGACACAGACACAGACACAGACACGCACGCACGCACGCACGCACGCACGCACACACACACACACACACACACACACTTGCACTTGCATTTTGTAGGAGTTGTGCTCTATAAATTAATTGCTATTGATTGATTCAATTACAGGTGCTTTTATCCCTCAAGAATATCGTAACAAAAAATGTCTTAACAAAACAAAACATGTGTTTAGTGTCTCTACAGATCTGACTTGTAACTTGGTCCGGAGGCATCATCTGTTTTATAGCCAAACTCTGTACATTTAAGGTAAAGCAATAACATCAGGTGACATAACCAACGTGAATTAAGACAAATTTCTTCAAATTAACAGCACTGGTTTTCTGTGCCGCCGTAACAAAACCCTGCATTCAGGTATTTGCGATAAAACATCAAATATTGTCAAATTAAACAATTATTTGGTGAGGTTTTTGATATAGCGACTTCATAACAACATTTTAATAACTGATAATTATACCATTATCCCACTGTTGACTCACTTCCCACACATTCTCTGTACCTGTGTTCTTCCTCACTCATGGCGTAAATAGAACCCCTCCACTCCCTCTTCACTTTTACAGTTTCCGTTCACCACAGCAGCAGGATCGTCCCTCGAGATCGGCTGCTTATGTTCTGCTACACTGTGCATATGTCGCTCACTAAAATGCTGTTTGCGACCAGCGTGTATACCAGTTGTTTTTTGCATTCCTCCATACGTGCTCACACTACACTTCTCTCCTGACCATCTGCATTCCACAACCATGTAAGCGACGATGCAGCCCGAACCAAGTGTAAAATAAGGTAATTAAATCTGTCAGCAGCTGTCCGGCTTGGCTGCCTGGTTAATTGGTAGCAGTTGGATAACGAAGGTGCCAGGGAGGGTCTTGGAAGATGATGGGATTGGAGAGGTTTATTTTGAAGGTGTAGTAATTTGATATTGCACGGTTCTATACGGGCTCCGGCAGGACGTGTGTGGGATGTGCCTTTCCTCTGGGTGATTATGTATGACACAGTGGAGGTGAGAGTGAGCCGGGGGCTGCGTGTTAGTCACTGATATCAAGTTCAGTCAGTCACTCCTCATTTTCCAAGACTATTTTTGTATTCCTGATTTTAAAGCACGTAGGTTTGGTTTTGGACGCTGTACTAAGCATTAAGATCACTTGTGTCCTTGGGTGTTGGAAAGGCACCAATAAATAAATATGATCTCTTTTTGATGTAAACATAAGGAGTAGTCAATTGAACAGTTAGCACATCTGTTGGTTCTAATTGGTCCTGGAGTTATCAATACACTACATTAGGCGTCTAAATAAATTTGATGTATTATTATTATTATTATTATTATTAGTAGTAGTAGTAGTAGTAGTAGTAAAATTATATATTCAATTAAAAGTTGTGCATGGCCATATAAATTATGCTTCAATAAAAGAAAATGAATACCAACAAAAGAAGAAGTAGAGAAGAAGTAAGATGACTAAAACTGGCCCAAACAATAGAAATTATTTAACAAAAATTGCTTGGTCTGAAATGTGCTGAAATATGAGTACCCTAGATTAAATTTTAAACAATGGGTTTAAATGTGTAATTATTCCATCAATGCCAGACAATAAAGAAAATCGACTGTCAGATTGGCTGTTGATGTAATATTGAGAAGTTGCTGCATCATTTGTACTCAAAACTGCAATGCACCAAATTTTGTAAAGTCAGAATATTTATGGTACATTGAATTAAATAAAAGATTTGTTTTCTTGCTGGCGAAGCAGTCTGTTCAAATGCACAGAGTGCGTCCAATTTTCTGAAACTCCAATCACAGCCACTTACTTTTAGCACGTCTCTCAAATGCGAAAGACAACTCCTCTCGAATATCCTCGCAACAAAATATATACTTGTTTTGCTTGTTGATTCTGCTAGAATTTGTTATGTTTCTCAATCTTCTGATTGATGATTTCAAAAAATGTTTGGTTCATAAAACTCAGACACAGTTTAGAACCTTGAAAATCAATATAAAACTTTGGAATTATATAACAAACTGGAAAACAATTACTTCAACCATGTCAGGCAATGATTACATTGTTACATTCACATTATCAAGCTCTCAAAGTTAAATCCTCACTTAGCATATGACACAGACTGATTAATTCGCCCATCAATCATGCCCATCAGAAACCGCGTAGACAGGATGCGGTTCCAGACTACAACACCTTTGCAAAGTAGAGTAAATGAAAGTCGATTTGTCGCAGTTCAGTCTCACTGGTGAACTGCGAGATTAAGGAAGAAACAATACTAATACAGTTTTAAGTGGCCTGATTGCATAAAATACCAGTTAAACTTTTGTTGATAGAACAAAACAGTGTGTCCTCAAATCACATAGATGACTTCGTAATCTGCACTCCAAATCTAAACTAAATAAGACTAACAAAGATACGAGATAAGAAAGGTAAGTGTTTGGATGTGATTCAAATTAAAAATGCAAATATTATTCATACAATTTTCCGATAGCTTTTATGAACACAGATTAATTCTTCTCAGGGAGTCGTTGTAATTACAAAACTTGCAGCTGCTTCAAAGTCAATATAAGAGGCTGTGAAACTTTCTTGTACTTTACAATGAGGAAAAATGACATCTACTCGCAGAAATAAATTGCCACTTTTTAACAATCTCCAAACCAATAGCAGAAGTTTTCCTTCTTTTAAGAGTCTAATTGTTAATATTTATTGTTGGCTCCAGACTGTCTCTAATAAAATTGCAGAATTTTCAGAGTTCAGATTTTTATTTGGCAGGTGTAGCTGTTTAAATGAGTGGCCTCGGGGGACTGTTACACCAAACCAATTCAGAAAATGTAAACGGATGCACTTAAACGAGATCCAGACAATGTTAATGACACCAATTAGACATTGCACGCCTGCCTGGAATATTGAAATGAACATCACTTCATTTTATACACGAGAAAGTGAAGAAAGTGCTGTTCAGGTACCCTCATGGTCTACTTTAAATGTGGTTATAACGTATTTGTTAGGGTTTTATTTTAATCAAGTAAAAGAATATAAAAAGTATTAACACACTTTATTCCAGAATTTATTTCAGCTCTCCTGCTCACTGTTCACTTCAAGTTGCGGGCTAATGTTCAGATTCAACTTTGATTGATGTGTTGTCATTTATACAATCTATTACTTACTTTAGTCATTCATTTCCATTCAAGTAATGCTCTCTTTCCCCTCCTACACAGGTTTTGAAGCTTTTCCCAGAGGTTGTATATTTCTGCTCCTCCCAATCGCTTCCACTATATGCCCTTGGGTAACACATTTCATAGGATAATTTCCATATTCATCCCACGCTGCGGCAGTTTATTCATCATATATTACAGCTGTCTGGTTCAGGGTTGTTGTATGACTATCTGACAACATCCTGAATTTGTTCAATATTTGTCCAAATGTATCGCACCTCCTGGGAAGCCGTCCCAAATGAACAGTTCCTATTCCTCCAGAGTTGGGAATGCTCTCCAGGCTTGGCAGCGTACGAGGTTTGCCCTGATATTTTTCATTTGGCTGATCATTATCAACTCTGCATGAACCTGCTCCGGTCGTTGCCAGTGTGAACACGTTCCAGAGCGGTGATTAATAGCTGCCAAGTGCCTGCCTCGATATCATCTTTTGTGGGACAGAGGACACTTGGAGGTGAGAGCGCGGGCTGGAGACTCACCTCCCCAGGTTGATGACTCCTCTGGGAATTCCTGTCGGTGTGTTGAATGCGGGCAGCAACTTCTCCCCGAGCTCCAAAACTTTACTCTTGAAAATCTGTCGAGAAAATGAAACATCAATTTGCGAACATGATCAAAAGTTCAGAAAATATTTGACATTAACAGTGACTTGATGAACTGGAAGAGGGAGAAAATAACTAATCAACAAGGTTTAAAGGTGGAGGGTAGAATGGAATATTCCACAGACTGGCATTACGGAACTATAGATATCTCTATCTACATGGGGACAAGCAGATGACTCAACAAGGCCATGTTACGGTAAGGGGTCTAAAGTTCAGTTTATGCCTGACAAGTCTGTGTTTTTTGCAGACACACCCCCTCCACATGGACAAGCGTTAAACATAAAGCTGAAATTCAAACTAAAGTTTGTAACACACAAGCTTAACCATGAATCTGCTCATCTGTCTGAGTGGAAATTTGTGTAACATTTTTGTACGTACACCAGATCTGTGGCAAGGCAACCACACTCAAACTAAGAATGCAAGGTATTTTGGAGCAATATAAATACCTGAAATTTAATAAATGCAAGCCCGCTCATTCTAATGATTATAATGGAATATGCCACATGAGTAATGTGCAAGCAATGTCCAAGCAAAAGGAAAAATTACATAATGCACCAAGACAAAAACAAATTAGTTATTTGTGCTGGTGGTGCCAAATAACTTTGGCTGTCTATGGACTCAGCAGGTATCATACCCTTTGTATGATGATTTGGTGTGCTAAATATGCCATATAAATTGGGTTAGGGTGGCTTAGTTTGTTTTGGTTTGACATTTCAAGATTTTGATTAACCAAGCCATAGCATTGCAACTGTACAAAACAAAAGAAAAACAATTGACCAAAACCAATAATCTCTTAAGTAAATCAGCAATACTACTGACTCATATTTAAAAAAAGTAATTGCCTCCTGAACAAACTGGGTGCATGCCGCCTTGCCCATTCAAGCACTGGCTCATAGATATATCATAGAGACAGCGGATATAAACTTGGCAACACTTCCTCGCAGTGCTGCCCTTTAAAGCTAATTACGAGAAACACAAGACCTACTACAATACATCTCCAGACGGATTAAAAGCAATCTCGTCGATGCCATCTCACAGTGGCCCATTTAAAACCTGCACTTCCCCTATATCTCCTCAGGCCAGGCCGAGAGAAAAACGTTAATACAACTTCTTATGAGCGCCAGTATCAGTCACCAAATCTCGATGAGCCGGTGGGTACGATGTCTGGCGGCGGCGCGAGATATTGAAATGATGACAAAAGGAGTGGTGTGGTGAGATGAAAGGATAGCAGGGGTGAGGAGGCGGAGGAGGATTCAGAAGGACGAGCTGCCCAGGGGACTTGGAGGTGAGCGCGGAGACAGACAGCGGGCCGGAGAAGTGTCTAGACAAGAGCAGCTGGAGAACAGGGCAGTGGTGGGGAGCCGTGACTCAGCATGGACCAGGATTAAAGCTAGGACGAGCAGACACGTGTAGGGGTTTAAAACATTTCACAAATGATTTCAATATTGTACAGGGTGTCAAATACATAGTTCTTTTTCTAACGTCGTTCGGTGTTTCACTATGGGAATCGCCTTGGGCGTGACCATACACGGAAGCTCCAATGGCACCACGTCTGTCTTTGACAGACAGGATGACTGTATCCCGGGCTCCGCCCCTCCTATCATACAGTCATCCTCCTCCTTCTTTAATCATTCTCGCTTTCTTCCCCGCGAAGACCACAACTTTTAGCTCCTTCAGCGCTCGAGCCTCACCGCTAGCTTCTGTTTAACTGTTCACAAACGAGCCGTAAAGGATATCGTTGACGAGCGCAGTTGCCGGCTTTGGCTTGTACGCTGGGTAAGTTCTCACGGACTTACTGTTAGCTATTACACCCGCATGTGCCCCGCATCGTGCGGGACCATCATATCGGGCAGAGACCCTCATCCGATGTGCATAACCTGTATGGGCGCTAAACACGCTCAGTCAGCGCTGGCAGACCGCCAGTCCTGCTCACACTGCGCATCACTGCCGGAGAAAATATTAGAGAGGAGACTTAGAGTTGCGGTGGCCAACTCCCGTGACCCTAGTCTGGTGGAGGCCACCGGCACCGATAAACCCACAGCCAACGCTCAGCAGGCTCAGCCTACTACGAGTTGGGCGGACATCGTAAATGATGAAGCCACTGATATGCCTCCACTGTTCGAGGACCTCCTCGACATGGAATCAGGCAACGAGGATGTAGACGGCGACGATGCTGCTTCTGATTTCCTCGAGGCTGTGGATATGGATGATGTGGAGGAAGACTCCACATTTCCATCGGCCCAGTACAGACCCCCCAATGCATCCGGTGCCACATCTCCTGTGGACACCAACTTATATGAAGTGTGCAAACGAGCTGCCGCCAGGCTTAACATACCCTGGCCTGCAGCTGTAGACGCAGATGGGGGGGAGAGGGACCTGTATGATGGCAAGCGGCTTCCACCTGCTCAACCACCACCAAAACAGCTCCTTCCTGCTGTACCTCCATGCATGAAGGAGATGAGGCGGTTCTGGGCTAACCCGCTCAAGAGCAAGCTCCCAGTCCAAGGTTACTCTAAGCTGGAAGTACATGGGATGAAAGAGCTGGGGTTGGCTGAACCCTCAGAGATAGAGTCTTTAGTGGCGAATCATCTCCATCCTAATTGCTGTACAATCTCTGCCTCAAATAATGTTCCCCTTCCCAGCAAAATGCATTCAGAGCATGTACAAATATGCAGCACAAACTGCACGTGTGCTGAATACCGTGACTTTGCTGTCAGGTTACCAGGGGGAGATACTTGAGGAAATGGGCCAACAATTGGACTCGGGCGCACCGAACCCGGTCCTCTGGGATGAAATCTGTGTGGTGAATGACCTCCTCCTACGCTCTGCGCGTGGAGCTGTCCAGGGCTGCGGCCGTGTGATGGGTCTTGCCGTAGCAGGTGAGAGGGGTCTGTGGCTTAACCACTCAGGTCTGACCGACACCCAGAAGGCAGAGGTCATGGACGCGGCCTTTGACCCCACCAAAGGTCTATTTGGGCCAGCTCTGGAGAAGATGAAGGAGACTAGCACCCTGCGTAAACAAGAGGGTGAAGCCTTCAACTTATGCCTACCTCGAAAACAGCCTTCTCGTCCAGTACAGGCCCAGAAAGGCGCCTCCACTGGACCTACAGGCCCCAGGGTGTTCAGAGCAGGCACCGGGCCACAGAAGACTGCTGGTCAGCAGGCTGGCCAGCAGCAGCGGTCAGGCAATCCCAAACCATGGGGCAAACACTCCTGCGGCTAAAAACCGCTCCTCAAACCCCGGGGAGGGGAAGAAGAAGCGCACGACCTAGCAGTCGTATCTTCTCTTTGCCCCCCTCCTTTGAAAAAGAGGAGAGTGGAGTTGAGCCCCGGACCCAGTTCAGAGGCCCTGGTCAGTTTGCCAGGCGCTCTCTCTCGTTTTCTCTCCCCTCGCATGTTGCAGGGGATGAGCCATGGGTCACAGAGTCACCAAGCACACTGTTTGAAAATAAAATCTTCACACTCGCATCCAGGCCACGGGCTAAGGGCGAGTTCTTCTTCACTCAAAAAAGAACAAATTCAATTCAGTTTGAATCCTCTCGGGCTATTGCCACAAGAGGGAGCTCACGCTCTTTCTCTGGCAGACGCCCTGGCTCCTTCCAGAGGAGTGACGTCACCCGGGGTGTTTACGGGTCCACTCGCTGCTCACGTGGAGCAGTGGCGCGCATGCGCAGTGCATCCGTGGATCCTGTCCACTGTTTGCAAAGGATACAGGCTTCAGTTCGCTGTCAAACCACCCACTTTCAACGGGGTGATGGCCTCAGTGGCCAGAGGAGATGCAGCTCACGTCTTACAGGACGAGATAACATCTCTACTGAACAAACAAGCTATACGCATTGTTCCAGACAGCGACTGTCGGCGAGGTTTTTACTCCCGCTATTTCCTGATCCCGAAAAAAGGGTGTGCGTTGCTACGCCCCATTCTGGATCTCCGTGTTTTAAACAAACATTTACGGAGATTCAAGTTCAGAATGCTGACACACAAGGTGCTCTGTCACTCGATACGCAAAGACGATTGGTTCACCACAATCGATCTCTCGGACGCGTATTTCCACATTTCCGTGCACCCGGCAAACGGGACATTTCTCCGTTTTGCGTATGGGGGGACGGTGTACGAATACCAGGTCATTCCCTGTCACTAGCACCGAGAGTGTTCAGCAGGTGTGTGGAGGCAGCACTGGCCCCGCTGCGAGCCAGTGGGATCAGAATATTCTCCTACATAGACGATTATCTGGTGTGTTCCGCGTCACGGGAGCGCGCAGTGAGGGACACTTTGACAGTGCTCAATCATCTCACTGCTCTGGGTTTCAGAATCAACCGCGCAAAGAGCCGGTTAGAACCCAAACAACACACAGAGTATCTAGGATTGAGGATAAACTCCGTCTCTCATCGAGTGACTCTAACAGCGGAGAGATTGCGCTCTCTCGCCCAGTGCCTCACACTGTTTCACCGGGACGCAACGGTCACGTTCAGGACGTGCCTCCGTCTCGCCGGTCTCATGGCGACAGTCATTTCTGTCGTTCATCTGGGTCTATTGATGATGAGAGATTTCCAACGCTGGATTGCAGCGTTAAACTTGTGCCCCAAACGACACCTCTACCGCAGGGTGAAGGTGGATTCACGGTGTGTCCTGGCCCTCCACCAGTGGCGCGATGCGCGCGCGCACCTTGTCTCGCGGGGTCCCACTAGGCGTGGTGTCAGAGAGGGTGACACACTGACAACGGACGCCTCCCTGTCGGGGTGGGGGGCCACCCTGTCTGGTCGGACCGTGAATGGTACTTGGGGTCCACAACTAGCCCAGATGCACATCAATGTGCTGGAACTTTGGGCAGTGTTTCTTGCTCTGAGACACTTTGTACAATTTCTCCAGGGCCAACATGTTCTGGTGAAAACGGACAATGCGACTGTTGTTGCATACATCAATCGCCAGGGGCACCCGCTCACTACAGCTGCACAACTTGGCTCAAAAGATAATTTTGTGGAGCTGCACCAGGCTCCTGTCTCTCCGGGCAACACATGTTCCAGGGGTCCTGAACAGGGGGGCCGATCTTTTGTCACGGGGGAACCCTCTATATGGAGAGTGGGTACTCCACCCACAGGTGGTGGAGCTGCTGTGGCAGAGGTATGGTCAAGCCGCCGTAGATCTCTTCGCCTTGCAAGAAAACAGTGTCCACTGTTCTTCTCCTTGGCGGACGATGGGCCGCCTGGTGGGACGCTCTCCCACCCGTGGTCGAGCGTTCTGCTTTATGCGTTTCCACCGATCAGCCTAATCGCACCCACCCTAGCTCGGGTGAGGGAGCAGGGACGATCACTCATTTTGGTCGCCCCACGCTGGCTGTCCAAACCATGGATGGCAGAGATAATGCAGCTTCTGTGGGACAAGCCTTGGCCCCTTCCTGTGAGGAGGGACCTCTTATCTCAGGCAGGCGGAGAGATTTACCATCCGCACCCGGACCGAGTGGCGCTCTGGGCCTGGCCCGTGAGAGGTGGAATTTGAATGCTGCCGGTCTCCCTGCACACGTTATTGATACTATTCAGTGTGCTAGGGGCTGCTTCCACTGCGCTCTTTATACACCTGCAAGTGGCGCAGTATTTGAGAGTGGTGTGAGGCCAGACAGATCATTTCTTTTCAATGTTCGGTGTCTGACGTCTTGTGCTTTCTGCAGCAGTTAGTAGATGAGCATAAAGCTTTCTCCACAATCAAGGTCTATCTGGCGGCCATTTCAGCCTGTCATGTGGGTTTTGGAGACAAGACAGTGGGTCAACACCCGCTGATCAGTCGTTTTATGAAGAGCGCCACGTCAGAACTTCCCGTGGTCAAACCCCTGGTTCCTCTGTGGGATTTGTCGGTCGTGCTGGATGCTCTTTGCCATCACCCTTTTGAGCCCTTGGGGGCTGTTACCTTTGAAATGTGCCACATTGAAAACGGTTTGCTCCTTGCTTTGACATCTGCAAAGCGTGGCAGTGAGTTACAGGCCTTATCTGTTAGCCCGGCATGTTTGCAGTTTGCTCCTGGGTTGTCCAAGGTGCATTTGCGACCCAACCCAGCCTTTATGCCAAAGGTGGATTCGGCCTATAGCTGTTCTGCTCTAGAGCTTGCGGCTTTTCATCCTCCGCCTTTCTCCTCCTCAGAGGAAGAACGGCTTCACTCTTTGTGCCCTGTTCCGCACTACGAGTGTACATTGACAGGACAGCTAGCCTTAGAAAGGCTGACCAGTTGTTTGTGTCTTGGGCTTCTTCCCATATGGGTAAACCAGTGTCCAGTCAAAGGCTTTCTCATTGGATCGTTGAAGCCATCTCTTTGGCCTATATTTGCAGGGGCTTGGCACCCCCGCAAGGATTGAGGGCTCACTCCACCAGGGGTGTAGCTACTTCCTGGGCCCTGTTCAGGGTATCTCTGTACAGGACATATGCGCTGCGGCCAGTTGGGCATCGCCGCATACCTTTATTCGGTTTTACAGACTGGGACGTCTCTGGCCCTTCGTTGGCTCAGGCGGTCCTGGAACCGAAGGCATCTGGCTCCGCTTGAGGCCACTGTCTGGCACCGCGTGACTTACTGCTTCAGGAGCTTTATTTGCAATCCGGGAGTGGGCTATATCTCCCATAGTGAAACACCGAGCAGCGTTAGAAAGAACTCAAGGTTACTTAACGTAACCCCCGGTTCTTTGATAACAGAGTGAGGTGTTTCTACCTTTCATTACCCTTCTTGCAAAGCGGTTAAGAAATCGCTATAGAATGATTAAAGAAGGAGGAGGATGACTGTATGATAGGAGGCGGGCCCGGGATACAGTCATCCTGTCTGTCAAAGACAGACGTGGTGCCATTGGAGCTTCCGTGTATGGTCACGCCCAAGGCGATTCCCATAGTGAAACACCTCACTCTGTTATCAAAGAACCGGGGTTACGTTAAGTAACCTTGAGTTATATCGACAATAAATAAAACACTTACGCTGTTAAATTCAAAATCAATACCTACATACTGATCGATACTAAAATGAGTATTAATACTGGCCTAGAAAGTTATCTTGATCACATTGTAATAATATAGAAACTACTATTATATTAGTTCAAAATAACATTCTATTCTAGTAAAAAGCAAAAAAATATCAAAGCCTTTTTCTAAGTATCAAATCAAATTTGCTGTGGCAATTCTAATACTCCAATACGTAAAATCGGTTCTATTCTAATCCATTGTGTTGTCAATTCAAGATCATTATTTGATTTTATCCGGTTTGATGTTGGATGTTTGAAGCACAGTTTTTCCATTTGCTTACACTTTATACAACTTAATAATACGGCAATATAGTCTTCAGTGAGAACCCTTTTAGGCTTTTACAAAGTTATTTAGCAATTTAGATGGTTGTCGACAACTTTTGAATTGTCTCTTGAGCGTTATTGATACTTAAAACTATATGCAAATGTGCAAAGCATTGATAATCTGCTGTTTTAAAATCTAATTTAAAGTGAAGAACAAAAAATTACATGGTGAAAAAACAAATCACAAAAAGAGGGCCAATTACTGCTGCTAGCTTTTACTGGGGCATTCTGTATTTGATTCTGCTTATGCCACAACAGTACAGTAAGTAAATATATATTAATATAATTTCACTATGTGGGCAGAATGCTGAATATGTATGTATTCAACACATCCTAAGCTAAAGCTCTAAACTGAATAAATCTATCGTAATTGCTGCGTGCTATTGCTCCATTTTTCATCTTATTGTCTGGAGATAAATGTTGGCTATTATACCTTTCTCCAAAACAACACAGGCTGCAGTTCTAAAGATAATTTACATAATTGTACATAAATGCACCACACCATAAAGCATCCACCTACAAACCTAGATTTTCAGTCCTTTCTGAGGCAGTAGGTTGTAGTCATCCTTCTAAAACCTTCCCATGAGCCTTTGCATGAATCATTGATGAATGTTGTACAGGGGACCTTTGCTGCTATTTGATGTCTTTACAAAGATCCGGGATCACACTCGGACTCAATGCCATGTACAAAACCAAGCAGTATCAGTGAGTAAACAAGGGCCTTCATAAATGATTGAATAAACATCTGCCGAGTGTGAAGGAAAGGACATCAGTCATCAGAGCCCGGGTGAAATGAATATATTATTTAGACAGTAGATGACACCAGATAGGTGATTTGCATGCCAAATACAGCCATTAAATGCAAAACAGGGCCACAAGTTACTCATGGTCTGCGCAATTAAAAATCACTGCTGGGCTTTTATTATAGGTTATTGTAAGATTGCAGTTTAACACTGTCTCGACACCAACCAAATCAGTTAGCAGATGAACACGTAATTACAATTTTGGCTTAAAAAATAAAAAATCTTCTCCTTGTTATAGCAAACTGCAGCTATCTATTGGTGAGTTTGGAAGTGCGATGAGAGGTTGCAATGATGTTTTCGGTGACGTAGCATCAAACGGCTAATTCATCTCACAAGTTTTAAAAACAATCTGCATTTAATTATAAAGTGTTTTATCAGCTGCGAACCAGGAAGTGACGCTGGTGCAGCGTTAGCAGGCTGCCAGTTGTTGTTAGTAGTGACACACTCAAACTCCGCTCTGGGCTCTGAAAGCTGTGAAACATGCTCAGAGAGAGAGAGAGAGTTCAAAGAGAAGTGAACAAGTTTTATTTTTTGTTTTAAGGCACAATAAAAATGTAGCCGATTTGGATCAATCCTTGAATTAAAAAAGAACACAATGCAAAATAGTAATTTACATGTGTCATAGATTATAACTATATCAGAAAAAGCATAATACGCCTTCTTTAATCTTTATTTATCCAACAATGGTACAAACACAAAAAGCTTGACATTAGGATTTAAAACTATGCATGAAATCTAATATAGAGATTACATTGATTTAGATAAACATTAGCCACTTACATATGATGTGTATGTAAGCAACCATTAGTGTCCGGTATTCGGGTGAGAATGCAGTGTTTAGTTCATGTTGACAGACATTGCAATTGCTACAAAAATCACGATATGATAGAAAAAGTTGCTTAATTTGTTCGCTTCACAGTGCTGAAAAGTTGTGCGCGGCGTCAGTGGTGAATTCAGTGCGTGTCCCTGGGCTCTCGAGTTTATCAAAGAGAGCACTAATGACCCTCTGCCTGGTCTCATCTCGTCTTTTTAGCACCACTGCTGCTGAGCGGACCACATGCCCACGGCCACACGCACTGTTCAAAGTCTATACACACACAGACAGCCACGACTATAGCTCTGCTGCTTTCAAGGCTCAGTATTCACACTGCTTTCCAAATCATAATACTGATCAATACAGAGCCTTCAACTGTGTCGATGTATAAGTGTCATTTAAAGTGTATGTATATGCCTTGGCCTTTCCATATGCCTTGATGCTGCCTTTCTAAGCAAAACTCTCTTATCAACCAATAAAAAGATTCATTTTAAAGAGTTTTATTTGAATTATATGTTTTATAAGTCACAATTCTTTCATCTACCAATCACTTTACATTCCTAACATGCAGTGTTGTTCACATATTCTTAAAAATGCATACATTATAATCCTGATTTAGTCCTGGTTGGAACTGATTGACCTTTATTTGTTTATTGACCTCTATTTTACCAGAATAGTCTGAAAAATTGAAAGTGAAGTGAAAAATTAGAATCTTATTTTCAGGGGAGTTCTGGCCCCAAAGCCAATTATATATATATTTCTAGTGGTAGGACAAAGTTGAGCACACAAGGGAGACATGAAACAGAAACAGGGAGCACATGCATAGGCCCCATACGTTCAGGAAATCAATCCCAGGACGTTCTTGCCGTGAGATTGAAGAACTAACGGCTGCATCGCCTTACAACTTCCAACCAACACAAGGGTCTGCGCAACATGTTACATCCTGTACACGAACCGTAGCACAGTACGGAGCCATGAATTACATCACGCTTCCTCGTTTGCTTGTTTATAAATGAGTTGATTAATGAGCGCAGGGCCCATTGGCAGGCATCTGTTGGTGATTTACTGTAAGCACACAGCAGCTAAATGAAGGGCCGTGCTGGTAAATCTGTCTTGGGTGACACTCCGCTGGGCTCCTGCGCACCACTCCAAGCTTCCTCCAGCACGTGAGTTCATTATTGGAGAGTGCTCTGTAATTACACTTTGTGTGCTTGAACTGCCCACCCATCCATTTAATAATGCAAAATTGTCAGCACATTCAAGGAGCAGGAGTGAATGCTGGTTCATAAGCCAGAAAATCCCTTCAATTATGATCCTCACCCAACAGCAACATAGCTAACTTACCTGTTTTTTTGAGGGATAGTTAAAGTCCTTCCTGTCTTCCTGTTAGACAGATCTACACCTCAATGCAATGCAAATACATTACACAAATAAATACAATACGCAAATGTGTCTTGGTTTCTATTTCGACAACTTTATTATGTTGACAAGTGATACCACGCAAACATCCAATTATAATAAACATATTCCTGATCAGAACATCATTTCCGAGCATGTGAATGGACAGAAAAAAAAAATCTTTTTTTAGAGGCTCTTTCAAGTTTACGTAACTAATTGTCCCTTTATGATACCTTGGGAGGTTTTCCTTTATTCTATTTGATTGGGAGTGGGACATATTATGATAAAGTGTGTCTCGTGACTAAGTCTAAAGCTTACCCTGGCAATAAGTTTCACATGGTGTACTATTTTCTGACACTCCAATGGGAAATGTGAAGAATATCACAACATTTCTCTGTTAAATGATTCCTATACCATATGGGTTGAGGCCTGAAACATTTCTCCTCAAATAGGCCAAACAAATAGCAAACTTTCTTGACTGGATGAAAATGGCGTAGAATCCAAAGTACCAAATCAAATATGACAGACAGAGGGCCACTTTGCTAGACACTTGAGCTCCACTAAAAGACATCTGAACACAATTGTCTTGTCTATCTGCTCTCAAGTGCCCATGACACGTATCAAGCATGAAGCATCTCTGCCACCGCAAACAATGCCTCCATCCAGAGACCAAAACTATTCTCGATCTGCCACTTTTGTTTACCAAGACAACATTTCACTCCGTACACTGAGAACTACAGGCGATCTTCCACATCAATGCAATCTTTCTGTATCAACAACAAAAACGAAGCTACGAAAACAAATCGCAGCCTCTCTCAGCAGATGGCAGTTTAATTCATAGCTTTCAGTGAAGTAAGGAGTCAGCGCCACACATTAAGGACACATTCCCCACTTTTATTGGACAGGTGATAAGCTGCAGAATAAGTGACTCTGCAGTAAAGTTGTGGCAGGTTGCTGATGTGTTTTAGTGAGCGCCTTTAGCTAACGGCAGAGATCCTTCACACTTAGAGCCGCGACTGTCACCTATGCACAGGGAAAATATAGTCGTCTAATGCAAGGAAAATGCCCATCTTTTCACGACTGCCATCACTGTCTACGGACTGGCAGACAAAACGGAAGTATTTTTAAAAAGTCAGCACGGTTTGAAGGCTGGTATCAGAGGATGACATGCCTGCTGCTTTTGGGTGCCGTTAACTAAAAGATCCAAGTAGAAGATGGGTCAAATGTTCATGATGCTTCATTGATTCGCAGAGTCTACAGGTTTCACATAGACTTGATCTGACATTGCTGACCGTGGACATTTTCTTTGCCTGGTTATGAAAGTTTGCAAACTAAACTGTGCTACCTCCCACACTCGAGCAATGCATTTACCTTCCAAAACAGTATTCAAGATGTTTTAAAGGCAAGGGCGCACAGAGGTCTCAGAATACACCTTTATTCATGCAAAGTTTAAATGTAATTCGTAACTGACATTCAATGCTGTCAGACAGATCTTTTCAATTCCTTTGAGTAGAGTCTTTAAAGACATTCACAGTCAAATTACTTTTAAAAATCAGTTGCATATCTTTATGTTCTCCAATAAGAACTTATTTAATTCAGCTTGAGGGCTTGAGGGCTACAAAACTAGTCCTCAAAGAAGACATCTTAGTGTTTAATATTAAAATATAACATCCATACGTCTTTATTTTAGATTAGTTCATTGTAAACAGCTAATTTGATAATAATAGAATGGCTCCATTGAGTTTCTGTTCAAAATCGTACAGGATTAAGAATACAGGATTATGTTATGACATAGTTAAAAGCGCCTAAAATTCATTTTTACAAAACATTCCCTTTTGATAATAATGATTGTCGACAGCTTACCAGATTTTGACACTACAGGCCTGTATATCATTAGTTATAAGAAGAAGAAGAAGAAGAAGAAGAATGTTTATTTATAGAGCGCTTTTCCACCTAACAGGCACCCAAAGCGCTATAAGACTATGTAACATGTAAAATCTCTTTTTACACTCCTTGACTTCCAACCGGGTGTGACTGAAGTGTCAGAAAAACCTTGTTACAAATTGTGTTGTGTGATTGTGTTCCTCATTTGACAAACTGCTGGAGCTAGTGAGTCAGAAGAGTCCACAGGTCACAGCTTCACACATTATGTTTCATAAAAATAAAGTGTATTAGCAGTATGCTTAAGTCTCTAAGAAATCCGAGATTAAATGTATTAAATTTGTTTTTCCTTTTATTCACCGCCCAGTATCCAGTGAGCCAGCAGAAACACTTCATGGGACCTTTTTGGATAAATTGGATTAATACAGTGACCATGTCCAGCCAGGAAGTGAAATTACTCTTACTAGAAAAAATAGTACAAAAGAAAAAGAGCAAAACATTAATAATGCTCACTATGTTTTACCAAAATTAGTAGCATAACCGGTCTAATGCTCTTTAATTAGAGCAGACAAACAGATTTGTGGAGGTAGTTCCATAACATCTTTAAACTGAAGCCTGATCCTTCAGTGTAGATTGTTTCTGTATTATGGAATACTGGAATATTGTGTATTGATGACAAATTCATCTTCACAAACTGCCACTTGATGATATAAAACTATGTTCAATATTTACCACAGGAATTATCCCAGTAAAAAAAACATGAATACCTGTCATAGACTCTTTAAATAAACTGATGATCTTTATAAAGGAAATGTTGTAGATAATATTGGAAATAAATGTATACAAATTACTTGTTACACGTTACCAGCTTGTCATTTATGAATGTTGCGTGTATACCAAGTTGTATACCAATCCCTACAGCAATCAGCACAATATCTCTTTTGGTCCTCAGCCTGAATAGAAGATTACATGGGGAAGAACATCTAGCATAAAACATAATAAAATGCATAATAGAATACTAGAACACACCAATCCTTTCAAAAAATATGATGCCACTGCTTGTTCCTCCTTTCCCTGGGCGATGCAGGCAGGGCGACACGGGTGTCTTGTGTACTAGCGGCACTCATCTCCACATTAGCTGCTCGTCCTGATGTTGGGACCGGAGAAAGTACTCTACATAATTTACACAGTACAGCTTTGCCTGGGAGCATGCAGGCTAACTTGGTAAAGCAGATCTGATAAATTAGACATGAGGACTTTTCAGAAAACAAATGAGCCTGTAAAATGCCAGTGCCCACCAAAGCCCAAATTGCCAAACAAACGTGACAGTCACTCGGCTAAGCCCCCACTGGAAAAAAACAGAAGCTCAGAATAGGTTAGGCTACAGCGCAGGAATATTCATAAGGCTTAAGTGTCTTCTGTCAAATAGCGCCTGCCCACTTTTCACAGCCCCTCCCCCTGACCCACTAACCGCGCTTATAGAAATGATCTCTCACTTCACTAACACTGGAGCCGTGCTGTGGCTGAGATGGTTTCCTTCGTACCACAATGCAATTATTATTCACAGTCTCTGGTATGGGCTAATTAATCTGGTATTTCTGGCAAATTCTAATCCATTTATAACCATACATGCACATGCCAAAAGCAAATTATGAATGTCAGATAGGGGGCTTTGTTGTGAACAATAATCATCATTGCAGGGATGAATCTGGTGTTCTACAATGGATTTCCACTTTGCAACTCAGCCACCAAGGGGCACTGTACTCCTCAGATTTTAAGGGAAAATTTTAACATGTAAAATCATTTTATAACATTGGGGAAAAAGAACAGACTTTACTACCACAGGAGTACGTATTTGAATACATTTATAAATCTTGCCATGCACTGCAGTAGAGAACTAAAAAGGTTGGTAACAAATTACTTAATGAAGAGTTACTTTTGTTTTTTAATCCCTTTAGAATTGATAATAACTTTATTTGTGGCACTTTTCTTAATAGGGTCACAAAGAGCTTTATGCGCAACTGATTAAACATGTTTCCCAAATTCTTAAAGAACGCATAGATAAAAGCAGCGCACCACAGAACAATAATAGTTGTGCTACTGAACAAATTAATTTCTATATGTTCTATTGAGTGTCTTATTAAATATATAAAGACTGGTCAATTATGCAAGTTGAGGCAAATGTGTCCATGTATTTAAAACAAATAAAAGTATTCCATTAATAAAGTTTGTTATCAGTTGGCAGGGATTCTATTTAATAAATGTATTGTTTATCAACTACTACACGACTACAAAAAGACACACAATGCATATGGTTTAGTTCTAGGGTTTGAACGTAAAATTGTAAGACATATAGCACGGTGACATGAGCATCTAAGTGTGCAATACATCACACACTGTCAAACGAACACAGTGCTTCCAGAACAAAATACAAAATGCAGCCTATATTTTGCCTGGTATGTGCTATCATTACTGCAGAGATGGGCAGGAGCCAGTGGAAGCAGAAGGGACAGAGCAGAGGAGATGTCAGGTCCACTTCTCATTAAGGCTCTGAGGCGCACACAGCACACAGAGGTAGCCACCAGAAAATACAGCAGCGCATCACCAAGACCCAGTGAAAGTGGAAGAGATCCCACTGTCACGGATTGTCAGCTACATGCAAGTGTCAAAAGAGTTAGCGGAAAATGTAGGCGATAGCGTTTTACTTTTTGCTCGAATTTCTTGATTCTATTCTGTTCAAGTTGGGATCAATTAAATATGCCTTTTTAGTGACATTTTCAGTGTCAGTCAGTTGCCCACTCAGAGATCCACCACGTCAAGTCCAAATGGCTGGGTATGACTAGCACTCCTTGTGGCTATAAGGGGAGGAAATTCTCATAGTCCCAGAGTTTGGATACGTGAGACACACCGATATTTGCACTTTTTAGCATATCTGCCTTAAATCTCCAGCAGAGGTCAACTTTTGTGGGGCCAACCAGCTGCTTGAGGATTATAGTTTTATCAGAAAACTGCTCTCATTTCCATTTTGAAGTGAGTTTGTATTAAATTAAAATTATATAATTTGGGGAATATAATGAATATTGGCAGAGCTTAATGGTCATCGGTTTCTGTGGATTCTCAACCGCATTGACAGCTGCCTTGAACAACAAAAACCTTGGCAAAAACCTCTGCAAAAACCGCGGCTGATCTCTGCTGGATAATACTGAAAACACTTGACTGTTTTATCAGTACAGCAAAGTGGTCCTTGGAAAAAGGATAAATATTAAAATATCCCTGAAAGACACAAAAATATTTCATTTTCAAACTCAAGAAGAGTCTTAAACAAAAAACTTCATCACTATACAATAATAACCAACATCTCTACCTCAGCAATAGTAAATGTAAATGATGCACAAAATCATAGCGCAACATTGAGCGTCAACAAATAGTTAAAATTACCACTTCTACAGCGACCAAAATAAAACAAGAGACTCGTACCTTTAAGTACTATTAGTATTATAAAGTGCACTCCTCCCTAAGAAAAGCTTGACAACAACAACAGCACACATCTTCTGTGCTTCTTTTGCCAGTGGAACAGATAAACTTGAGGCATAAAAAAGAGGCGAGCTGATTGCACGGGAGTAGTAATGAGATTGGACAAACACAAAGCGACGAGGGGCTGTGGATAAAAGTGTTACAGATAAACTGGTCATGGCCGCTATGGGAGAGGGGCCCAATCTCCAGGAAGCCAGGCGGGATGAGGAGATCAGATTTGGGTTATCTGTGTGGTCTGAGGCAGCTGTTTGTGAGAAGAGAGAAAGTGAGAGGAGTGGGATGGTGGTGGAGAGAAGCTTCAAAGCCCCGCTCATCAAAGCCCGGCTCGGAGAAGGCGATGGAGGCTGGGGTGTCACACATGTGGGCGACGGCTGCTGCGAGGGACAACCAGCGAGACAGGACAGATGTTGGAGGCTAATGTCTGCATCTAATCTAGTGGAACAATTCAAATCTACAATGCAAAACTGGACTCCCTACAATGATGCGTTTGCTCCAAGTAATCTGTTACAAAATGTCATGTGCTGATGACATATTACAGTCAGTTCTTTTAGTCAGGGGTTGCAAATTTCTACCAATCAAAACATGTAAAATGATCACAGTCCAAAGTAAAAGAAACTACAACAAAAACAGAACATTAAAACATTCAAGGGAAAAACTTAATTACACCTTTATTAACCAGGAGAGTCCAACTGAAAATCAGAATTTCTTTTACAGGTGTGTCCTAGCCCCAGATTGAACCATACTGCACAAGTTAATTATATGTTTATAAAAAAAAAAAGTTTGGTGATGCTAAAATTATTCACAAACATTCAGGCAGTTAGAGGGTACGTGGGTTAGAGTTTATATGCAGAGAAATGCAACATGAAATTTTGACCTTTTGTGCACCTTAGCATACATTTTGTTATCTCCAGAGGTGCACTACACAACTTTTCTGGTGGAGGATTCGCCACCTGCTTGTCTCCATGGAGATAGATGAATGTTTCATAGTATGGCATTAACCAATCTCCATGGAGACAAGCAAGTGACCCCACCAGGCCAAGTCCCAGCTGTGGAGAGATGACCCCGCTCACAGACTGCATATTTTTAGGGTATTTGTTCCCAATGAAACACACATAACCCCCACAACAAAAACTCCATGTAATCTACACCTACTTTTTATATAAAGAAAAGCCTACATTATCACCAAGCCCCTGGACAATGAAGTATAAGCTCAAAGGCAGGCTGCATTTGCAAGATAACTGCTAAATTTCACTGCTTTTCATCGAGACAATCCGTAAAGTCAATTTCACAAGTTCCTCAAAAGAGTAACAGCAGACAGTAGCTTTTTCACTATAATGACAAGCATTTCATCAGCAAGTGCTAAAAAAAAGGATTACTGGGTCAAACTGAATTTAGACAGACAAAAATTTCAATACGGCAACAGGAAAAGGTTATTGAAAAAGTCTTATATTATAATCCGTTATGCCTTTATGTGTCGCACACTCTTAAAGCCGGGAATGATGACGAAGGTATTGCAGGGGAGATAAATGAAGCGCTCCTCTATAATAAGCAGTGAGTGTCAGTGAATGTGGCAGCCAGGTCGTTTTTGAAGAATATAAGGTCGCGCTAAGGTCACCATCAGCTTGGCTCTCCGGCAATTAGACCCGAAATCTAATAAGACAATGACATGTTCCAGTGGATGTGCGGCGGCTTTATTTCAATTATCCTCAACATCTGGGACGAGGAAATATCTCCTGACATTTACATTAGCGCTCACCATCCTTCTTCACAGGCGCAGATGGGAAAAGGACACAGAGGTGGTGCTTTACTGCGGTGAGCCATTACACAGGTGGGAAATGGATGTGTTAAGCTACATATGCATTTCTATTACTAATCTTTGCACAGTTATGTTTTTTCAGAAGATAATAAAAAAATTGTAATTGTATACATTTTTTAACAAACAAAATTGTTTCCTGAACTTGTGGAGAGGCATATCGAGTTTGAAGTTCTCTAGAGTGCAGCTGTGTTTAGGAGTACTTGGGTGTTTAGGTTTTATTTCAAATTAATATTAATGTAATGAAAGAAAACTCTTTACAATACTTTGATCAAGTTATACAGTTCTATGTACTAAAGGTATTGTATTGACATTTCTATTCATGTACGTAACAAATACACAGGAGTAATCTAGATGCCGAATGTAAATCCTTATTTTCCTTCTAGGGGAAGAAAATCCCCTTCAAATCATGTTTTCTGAGGTGTTTTTGGAAAGGAATGTGAGACCTGAAGTGGAGCAGCGAGGCCTGAGTTCGAGTGTCCTTGGGTAAGGTTGTTCAGGGCCAAACAGTAAGCCTAAGATGCACTCAAAATCAAAGTGACAAGACTAAAAATAGGACATGACTTCAGATTTAGGAAAAGACAACAATCAGATTTGCATGTTCTGTGCAAGCCTTGAAACACAAATGACTCCACTGGACTTCCATAAGCTGCTGATTAACCAGGCAAGAGAGGAGGATGCCGTTTGTGTGCCATCTTAAATGCTGGATGTTGGCACCAATCATTACACCCTCAGGATGTCGAGCAGATGTATTCTTCCCAATCGTCCCAAAGTATTTGAATGGATCCCCTTGACTCTTTCAGAACTGTAGCCCACCCCCCCCCACCTCCAGCCCAGCGAAGCGACTGACTTGGATGGCAGCGTGTCTCCAATTGGCCTGGCATTCTTCCTGTTGCCTCGTGCACGCTGTTGCTATGGTTGCGGCTGGTGCTGTGCTGCACTGTTCTGAGCTCCATCTGTCTTGGTTGTCAGCTGGGTGGAAAAAGCTGTGATTCTACTCATTTTCTCACTGGGGGGTCACATCCATCCTGCTGCCATTCCTCAGTCAATATCAGTCAGGCATGGGCATGGATGAGCTACATTCCCTGGATGGTGAAGAAAACAGTTGTTTTCTGGATTGGTCACTTTTGATCATTGTTGAAGAGGATATGAGGAAACTGCAATAAATGTGTGTCTCAATTGTATTTTTTATTTTATTTTTTAAATTATGGGCTCAGTTGAAGGATGAGCTACAATACGCACATTCATTTTTAGTAAACAAAAATTGAAAACAAAAAAGCGTACGACTAATTTCCATGCTTAAACACAGACGGATTTAACATTGCAGTCTATTTTAAAGCAATCTACTAACAATTGATCCCATGCAAATCTTCATCAAGAGTTAATATTCTAGGCATCACAGGGCAATTTGCAATAGGACAAGTCGAACAGACGTTGAGAATTTTCCACAACACAAAGTGAGCATAAAATGGTTTATATTGACAGAGAATTTTTATCTTGCCATTTGTGTCAGGGGTGTAAGATGAGAAATGGGTGAGACGGAAGCCAGAATCTATTGGGAACCTTGTCTGATCTTGACGGAAAGGTCATTTATTTCCGCAAAATGTTAAAATCGATTATGTTTCATATCCATAAAGTACACCTCTTTCTCATTCCTGTCACATTTTGCAGCACCTTTTTTGTCACAGCACCGATCCAACAATAAGCTCCCATCCCAATACGTGAAGTCACCACCGTATCAGAAAATAACAGTTTTTGGATGTGCCGGTGCGAACGGTGGAGTGTGTGCCCAGCGAGGCAATACCGGCTAGAGGGCTCCAGACTTGTGATTTTTCCACCTGAGATTAGATGTGGTGAAACACTACCCACTGGCCCCAAGCCATCTCTCCAGTCAATTCCAATACAGCCCGGTCCAGATTTTCCTGAGGACATTGTTGATTTTGTAGAGGGGAGACATGTGCTGCATTTAGATTGTGAAGATTGGGATGGCAAATAGATGGAAGAAGGGAGCACAGTGTGAGAGTTATGAATGTTGTATTTGAGCATGAATCAAATAAATATCTTATCTTTAAGATATTTATCAGAAAAAATGGGATATCTTCAGGCTTAAGAAACTGTTGGGTAGCCTTTTACAAGATGGTGAGTAAAAGAGTCTAATCTTCCTCACACCCCTATGCGCACAAGTTCCTGGGGTCATTAAATGGGCCAGCTCTGGCCACAAATGTCAAAGCTCATAGATATTGCATGGGCTTGAGTCTGTTGATGATAATTAGATGCAACTGCTCACCAAGCTCTGGAGCTAAAAATGGAATGAGCTCATTTGGAAGAGGATGTAAAGTGAAAAAAAAGGGGGAAAAAACAAACTTAAAACTAAAAGAAATATCTAAAATAATATTATTAGAGAATATTAGAGATACCACATATCAAGCATTTGACAGGGCATCAAGAAACTTTCATTCGTATTTTTGCAAAAATAAATAAAATAATAACAATCATGATGATGCTAATAATAATAATAATAATAATAATATTATTATTACTATTATTATTGTTTATGCTATAAATAAGACTGCATGGGCTGCACAGGCTAACGACAGATTGATCTGTGTATCACTTTGAATTAACTTTGTTAGTTCTACACGTTATCAATCTGGACAGGCCCCCATTGATGTCGTACAGGAAAATGTGTAACATCATGATGAACATTTAAACTGCGTCGCAAAAGTGGTACAAGCCGAGAAATCAATAAATCCAGCTGAGAGAAAAGCACAGACTTCTTCCTTATCCTCAGATGCACAAAGCGCTTCTATGTGCATGTTTTCAAAAGCAAAATATTCCGTAAATGTGTTGAAATTGGCCAAAGTACGTCCGTTGGCGCCGCCATGTTTGTTTAGGTTCGTCTATTTGACTTCCACCCTAACCACAATACTGCGCTTTGATTGGTGCAGCACACAGCGGTCGGTGCAGCCCTAACAGTGGCACACCACCCAGATGGATTCGCCAGAGTTTGTGAATTCACAAATATCGGCAGATTTCATATGGCTGTGCCAGGTTATGCAAAGGCAGCTCAAGGTGCTTTTATTTAATTAGACAGACACCCCATTTGATCATGTGACCCTTTTACAGTCCTGTTACATAAGATTTTAAAGTCCTGGATCCATAGTGTGCAGTCTATAGTCACAGATACAACTCTGATTTAAAACTCTGATATGCAACACAGATAGCGAAAAACCCTATGGCTATGAACATGGCACCTGGCACAAGCTGTTCACTTCACCAGACAGCTGTCAACTGCAACAACCATAACTAAACTTTAAACTCTAAACCACAGTGTGAGTTGTTGATAGCAGTTGGCTGACTTTGCCACCTTTAACTTTCAGGGCTTTCATTAGCATCGGTGCTTAGCTCTTAGAGTTGGAGTAAGATGTTTAAATATAATTTTGTGAGGCGTACTAACCCATCGGCCGTGAGCTGAGCTCATCACATATTTGTCTCTACACAGATCAGCGAACAAGATGCAGTGATTATAGGCAAGCACACAAATCTGGCATTGGTTCATGAACATTAAAATATTACTGTCTAACAAAACTTAACAAATATAATCTGTACTTTAAAACTATTTACTTAAAAGGCAATGTTCAGAGCACTATTGATGAATACGTGAATCTCAAATATCTGCCATTAGTTATTGCTTAATGACTTGTTGACATCAAAAAGATAGTAAAAATGTTGTGTATCCTCTATCAAATCTTGGAGAAAATCATTTGCTTTCATTCAAGACAATTTTGAGCTACCTCTATGTTTTATATGTCCTTGGACTATAAAGGACAGAGGAAAAAAACAACAACAGGCAAAGACAACATTATACACACAGACATCAAAGTATGCAGTAAAATGCAGAAAAGTTTCGGAAGTTTGTCAAAGTCATCTTGGTGTCCTCAAGTCACTTTTCCAAATCAGGTCAAGAATAAAGTAGCAAGAACCTGATGCAGACTGGCATTTGCTAAAGTCCTGTCCTGGTCAGAACTTAGTTTGGACAGGTCGCAGGTTCTGTCAGTCTGAATAAGTCCACCATGGCAGAGAGTGCAGGCTGCTGGTCAGCTCTTATTAATTTCACAGGGCTATAGGGACCTTCTTTGTCCACACTGGTGACAAGAGCCGAGCTATGGGTCCTCCGGGGAAGGCAGTCTGTCAGTCTTGCCGCATGAATATCCACAAAGGGCACTGGGCATCATTTCGGCCCGAGCAAGGAAGCCTCCTGTCTCTGCGGCAGCACAAGTGAGAAAGAAGAAGGGAGCGCGGTGGTAGTTGGCAGCTCTTCAGTGCACCCAGTTGGAGGAGCCAGATGTGTCATTGTGAGGGCAGCTACCTGTTTGGCAGCTGTAAAGCGTCTCACCACAGTTCTGCTCTGTTTTCTCTCTTCTTTGTTTCTCCCTCGGCAGGACTCTTCGTGCCACTGAGACATGCCATTGCTTCAAACAGCCCAATTAGCAAACACACCAAAACAACTTAACTGACCCTGTATGCATAAAAAGTCTGGGGAGAGGCTGTTAGTTATTAGGTCGAGTGTAATAAAAAGGAGCGTTTTTGCCTGGGTGGAACTGCTGTAATGGCACAATTAGATGCAGGTTTTGTCAAGCTCACAGTTTTATAGTCAATTGTTAGCACATAAATAATTATTTAGGAGGCTAAGCAAAAGCATGGCAGCGTGGCTAAGCAAAAGCACTAATGGACACTCAAAACACACAATCAACTTCTTTTAAGAATAGTTTATGAGCAACCACATCAAATATGTTTTCCTTAAAAGTTTAGTCTGAATTTAGTCTGAAATGATCCAATATATTTTCTGAAATGCCAGACAACTGGTTTGAAGATATGGAAAGAAAAATGATCCTGGTGCAAAATGAATGTGTCTCGACTGTTTCTCTGATTCTATGTATGAGAATGAGAGATCCTTTAATTGTCCCACAATGGGGAAATTCCAGAAAGAAGCAGCCGTTTCCAGCACCTACAAACTCTCAGAAAAGAAAAACAAGAACAATATAGCAAACATTAATACACAATATACAACAGATATTGGGAGTACGGTACACGTGGTCACGTGATGGAATTTTTCAGTGGATATAGGGCAGGGGTCACAAACAAGAAGATAGAGAGAAGAGCGCGGGCGGTGTGTGCAAAATGTTATCTCATGTTTATGTTGCAAAGTCGGTCTGTAAGGTGGAATCAAAGCAGAATTTATCTAGAGCACAGAGGCATCTGATTCAGAGGTTCTCCATTCTTCAAAAGTAAATTTATCTTGACAAATACCAGACAATTTAGATGCAAAGCGGAAAAATTGTAAAATTGAACTTCTGTCAAAGCCAATGACTACGAACGCATCCACAATAAGAAGTGAGAACTGACTAAGAAATGGGCAGGGTTTAAAGTTTGGAACCTGGCACACCATGAGAGAGCTCTCCTCCCTCCGGTGTAATACCTCCAGTGAATGCCAGAGTCAGTGTCCGCGCTCCATGGGCCGAAGTTGTGATTCTGAATGCTGCCAGAACATGGTTTGGCACCGAAAGAAAGTACTTCCCAGCCCAACTATACACTGGCACTCTGCCCAGCCACCACTCGCTCTGGACGCTTTTAGTCGACTTATTCACTCTGAAGCTATCAGGGCATTTTCCTGCAACAAGCAAATCAAGACATGTCCCCTACTGAGATACAAGGCAGGTTAACTTGATCATTGCAATCACTGCGCTGGCGACAAAATCTTCACGCGATGGAGCTCTAATGAAAGCCTAAATTAGCATGCACCATCAAAGGGAAGTACTCTGATTGGCCCTGATTGATATCATTATGAGTGCAGTGATTGTGCAGCTTAGACCAGATGGCTTCAAAAAATAAAAATCTGCTTCCAGGGCAAGGAGAGAAGAGAGAGCTTGACCATTCGCCGGGCCGAGGTCACCATGTGTTCAATTCTTGGACCTAATGAAATGTGGTGCACTGTGGAATTGGCCCCATCCCGTCTTGTGAAAACAGTTTGGAAGATGGAAGAGGAATTGGTGGCAAATGAGCTCAAGGGAGGCAGAAACAGTATCGGAATTGGCCAGGGAGAATTGACACCGTCCGGATTCACTTTGAGGCGATGATGTCGGAGGAAGCGGATGAAGCGGAGAGAAGCTGGGAGAGTTCCTGCCGACTCTTGAGATATAATTACACGTTAATAAAAAGATCATGTCGGTGGGAGAGTCATACATTTCACATTTAATTTGGAGCTTGACTTGTGATCATTAGGCAACACTGGTGCAGACTGGCAAACACCGGCGAGCCTTTGTACATTTGCTGTTCAGAATTAACGTCATGTTGTGTGATGGGTGGCTAGCAGGGGTAATGATAAATCTATCAGCAAACAGCGTCTGAACAAAAATATTGTTGAAAAGGTCTGAACAATAGTTTATGTAGATGTAATCTCCTGAAATGACAAAACTATTACATTTTAGGACTTTTTCAAAAAACATTTTCACTCACACACACAAAAAAAAACGGTATAGACAACATTCAATTCCTCAGCAGTATCGACAGCTTGCAAGTATTAAATTAAACATAAGCGTAAAACATTTGTTGTTTTTCACACAAATACATTTACACAGAATGGCCACAACTCACTAAAGGAGTCTG
>CM033626.1:9474045-9501191 GCA_019453435.1 Rhinogobius similis | reverse complement strand
AAGGGAGTATGAATGAGAGAGAGGGGAGATTAAGCAGCTGGCTTCGGAATGATGACACGAAAAGGAGGGATAAAGACGTACACGAGAGCGGAATTCTGATCAGCCTTGTACAGTCGAGTAGAGGAGAGGAAAAGGACCGTGGAATGTAACAAGATCGCGAATTGGGCAGGCACAGTAGCAGTTCTTCCTTAGTTAGGACGGACTCTAAACTGGCTAAGTGGCCTAGTCTAATTTAAACCAGTTATTCAAAAAATCATGAAAACCAGAGAACTATGATTGACGTGTGTCTGAATTCAAATCTCAAAGATCGCAGTAACACATCTGGAGAAGCGTATGCAGTCGTATTCCTGCTGCATGTGACAGCGCAGTCCAAGAAAGACTAGGAGCAGACTAGGAGAGGCATTCAACTGCACCAGGTAAGAAACATTTTAGATCAGCAGCCGTGACGTTCTACGGTCTCTTCACTGTGGACTAGCACGTATGGTTTTGTTTTGGTCCTCTATGTTAAAATGAAAGTAAAAACTACCAGAGCTTCAATATGTTTGTTTGCAAATAATTTCATAACTAGCATGTCTGATAATCAAATGTTCAATATAAAGGAGTTGTTGCTTATAAAATTGTGGATATATGTGTGATTACCGTTTTTATTAGCATTAAAGCTACAAAATTTTAGTGTTAATGCTAAATTATGAAACACCCTTGAGTATCTCTCAGTCCTATTCACACCTAACTATTTTTTTAAAATGCATTTACACTGGGACAGGAGCGGTCTGACAGGTTTGGGGACAAAGATGAGTTGGCTGACCACCACTGCAGTTTAACCCTCTCGATATCTTCAGGTCCATTTGACCCATCTAGATTTTTTGTTTTATTTTTTATTTCATCGCTATGAAACTTTCATGGGTGGTCCAAAACATCACCTAACATACATTTTATGTATTTTTTGAAAACGTAAATTGCTCAAACGAAGAGAGCACGGGGGCTATAAGGGCGCCTCACAAAGTGGATATGTTTGAAATGCTACTGCGGTAGAACTTACTCATTAAAATCCTTATGCTTACTCAGTTTATAAGCGTCTAGCACCAGATTTTTATTCCATCTATTTCATGAAAACACCTTTTCTCCAGTACATTGTGAGAACAACTATTAGTGGAACATAATGAAACTGAATAATATTGCTTATACTAAGACATTTCGGCAGACTTTTCCAGTCGATCATGAAGAAACGACAGCCTGTTACCATCTCAGACCGTTGGATCTCTGTTATGGGTGAATATCAGCGGGAGAGAATGGACTTCGGGTGCATAATGTTAATGTTGGTCTTGCTTTGGCCCTTTTCTAATCCTTGTTTAGTCCTGATCTAGTTCTGGTTTAGAAGAGTCACAACTCGAATGTGGTAATGTGAAACACACCCTTAGAAGTTTCATTCAGTAAATGTAATTCACTCATGGTTGAAAATCGAGTAAAGGCCGACGTATATATTAAAACGGTACAAAGGTTGGCAGCTCTTTAAAGTTCATATTGTACTGTAGTTGTTTCCCTGGGCAACGCATTTTAACCTTACCAAAATTAGCGTGATCGTGGTGGTGTTTGAAGAACTGCAGATTCACAACTAATTTTCCATCAGTCCGCAAGAAGAATCACATCACCACCAAGACTTTGGCGTGAATTTAAATGTAGCAACTTTTACAAAACCAAAAGAAGCAATTACATTTTTATCTGATCAGTCACTGGCTTTAAATGTCAGTAGTTTGATGAGTAAATGCTGAACTTTCCACCTCTTTGAAAACAGGTTTAGCAATAAATAAACCACCTCAAAAACCTGACCATCAATGAGCAATGCGCTGTAGAAGCATATAGAAGACTTGAATTGTCTTACATTTGTGGACCTTCCAGGTGACTGTGGGCTCCGGTCGCCCCACTGCCAGACAGAACAGGTTCACGTTCTCCCCCTCGTTCACCGACACGTCTTTGGAGATGTTGACAATCCGCGCCGGCACTGGAACACACGGGAAGAAAACATTTTAATTTCAACGAAGTCAACCTACCAATAATATTCAACCTCAAAAAATTGGTTGGATTGAGAATTTAAATCTTTTTTCTGTTAGTTTTGGTTGTTTAGCTGGTAACTAAATGAGTTTTTTTTTTTGTATGTCTTTACAAATCATATTCAAAATTCAGTAAAAATTTCAAAATTCTTTGCGGAGCAGATTCCATCCTGTTGAAAAAACCATTAGCGTTCACTTCTGCGGTCTTGGAACATGTTACAAAGTGATGCAAAGTGCCGTACCTCGCACCGACAGGCAATAATCTGACTAATGATGTGAACAGCCATGCCTAGTGAACTGCAACCGTCTGTGTGACCTTCTCTTTAAAATGCACACAAGTCCAAATTGCAGCAAATGGCCATTAAAAACCCACTCCTTACATCAGCGTGGCTTTGAATAATACAGAGAATGAGAGGCTCTCACAGACATTTTAGTATTCTTCTCTTTCAAGTTCCTGCGCCAAGACGATTGCTAATGGGTCCTTACAATTTTAGGAGTACATTGATAAGTGTGGTTCCGAATATGAGACCGACAAATAACTAACCAAAAGCACTCGAAAGTCATGCTAAGATAAACTCAACAATAACAGATTTCTTCCGGTTTGGACATTACACTATTTGGTGCATGTTTTACTTGAATCCAGCCAGTTATACTACACACCGACGATATACTGTGATAGTGCAAGATCCTACAAGGTTCGTATGGGTTCTTAAAATCCTTGAAAATGCTTGAATTTTGCTGCATTGTTTTCAAAGGTTGGGAAAATGCTGGAAATTTGGAAAGACTGCTTGAAAATGCTTGAAATTTTAACTTGCTGATCTGTATCCTATGCATTTTGACAATAAAGAACGTTGGTAGTCTTCAGTTTGTTTTGAAGTACAGTGATCCCTCGCTATATCGCGTTTCATCTTTCACGGCTTCGCTGCATCACGGATTTTTTTTACAGTGCGGATATTTTTACAGTGCATCCACCGAACTTCAGCGCACGGCACAAGAACGGGACCCTTTGACGAGTCGTTCATTGCAGTTCTCAAATATAATCGAAGATGGCATATCCGTTTATAAAAATTTTCTTGCTCAGAAAAAGAAAGAGCGCCAACAACTACCCATAACCTGCGCCATCAGTAGAAACAGAGGCTACAGCGGAGCGGAGTCAGGATCAAGAGGCACAGACTGAAATACGCGAGTGACAATGTTTACAACCTTGTATTACTATATTAAAATGATTGTTTTAAACAAATTTTGGGCTTTAATTTGGGTTTTGATTTTTGGTTTCATTCCATAGTTCAGTATTGCATTGTAAAATAATGAAAAATAAAGCTGTGACTACTTCACGGATTTCACTTTTCGCGTGTTATTTTTGGAATGCAACTCCCGCGATAAACGAGGGATCACTGTATTCTTAAACTAACTCCTTCATGCTTGTGTTACAATGTTATACGGAACACTCAAAAATAAGTATTCATAATCAACTCGCAATATCTATGAATTATTAGTACAGTTTACAACTGAATAACTAAATGAACGTGTGTTTTTAGCTAAACCTAACAGTGAAACATACTACAGTTGTTGTTTGCCACTGTCCTGAATGCAAAGAAACGGCGGTGCGTTAGGGCTGAGATAAATGAAGGTGCTGGAGAGTTGACCTTGAAGGTGCTTGAAAAGTACTTAAATTTCATCTTTGAAAGGTGTACCAAGAGCAAACTTGAATAAGGTCACTTTGACATTGGTTGGTTATTAAAGGACACATATTCTGCTACAGTGACTTTTTTGAGCCTTTAACCATGTTCTAACAATGTTCCGTCATCAAAAACACACCTGGAGTAGCATTCAGCTGCATTTACACTGTTTTGAGGAATGTTTGTTAGAAAATCCTCACCCCTCCAACCGTCAAAAATAGTCCTTGCTGAACTCCCTTGATCAATTATGTTTTGTTATAATTATGTTGTTATATAATTATGTTTTCATATACAGCACTTATGCAAAAATCTTTTGCTGTTGTAAGTCCTTAAATCATCACCAGACCTGTTCTGAGCATTTCTGCCTCTAAACATGATAACTGCTACGGCTATCCTGACTGCAGCATCCCTTGAAGAGCTACTAGCACTAGGCGCCACCTACTGGCTGCATATACTCGGTCAGTGTCAGGGCTGACGGTAGAGAAACTTGTTGTTCATATAGTCCATAATAAACTTTTTTTTTTTTTTTAAACATGAGATGGCAAATATAAGGTAGTCAGAAGCATGTTTGAAGGCTAATAACAACATGAAAAATGCTGAATATTTTTCATTCAAAGATAACTATTTTATGTTGTCCAATGTTTTAAATTTGTACGACTTGATTAAATTGCTGATTATGACAGTGCGTACAAACCTGATTCATAACTCAGATGACTCAAACGACATTGACCACTTGTACAGCATGGTGCTACAGCTCTATAGACAGCTATAAGCAGTTGTTTGCATCAAATGGTTGTGTAGAAGCATTTAACATTTTCCTGAAATACTATATTATTAGACACCATACAATTTCCTTATCCTACTTGTATATAGCACTACCTATTCATTCATGCGCATAGATAGGTTACCATAGAAACCTTGAAAAACCTTCTCTGATGCTCCTTGAATTCAAATTACTTGATATTGTCGCTAATGCACCAAGACTGGAACATCTAGAGTTTCATTTTGTCTCTGTCTTGGGGGACGTTCGTATTTGCAAAACGCAGACTGAAGAAGTGTTGTCATGGTTTGATGCACTGACTTGGGGCAGTAATTATTCTGAAAGCTACAGATGAACCTGGAGGGGACTTGGAAGTGTGCTTGGTGGACGTCCGTGCCAAGTTTGAGCCCCCGCGGATAGGAATGTTTGTTTGGTTTTCCGTTAGCGAGCATCTGACATCGCCTCTGCCACCTGCGAGCCCAAAGCCGAGGGTGTCTTGTCTCCGATGCAGCAGATTGTCATCAATATAGCCAGTTAAAAGTTTCTCGCAATTTTGTGAGAGGCGAAGGGTACATTTGGAGCAATATTTAGCAAAAAACGCATTGTGTTACTTAGATCTTGCAAGAGTAAATTACTTGTGCGTTGTTCAAGGGTTTTGAACAACAATTTGACACGTTACTATTTCAGGTTTTGGAGCATCAAAAATCTCAAGGGTAGCATTAGTTTAGGGTTTGGAGAGTCCGGCCCACAGAGAGTGACGGAGAGGACTATACGTTTGGTTTCAAAAATTGACCTAGGGATCACAGAGTCAATGATGCTTACATTCAAAAGAAACTACGATATTTACTTTGTACGTGGTCTAAACCAGGACTCCACCCGAACTAAACCAGGGTTAAACCAAGGCGACTCAGTGGCAGTTATTGCGTTCACAGCAAGAAGGTCCTGGGTTTGACTCCTCGTACCTGTGCAGGTTTTTCTTAGATGCTTCGATTTCCCATACCTCTAAAAATGTACCATCCCGGAGCCAGTACACCACTGAAAATAAGATGCCAAATTTCAATGGGATTGAAAAAGGAAAGGATTGTCACAGGAAAGCTGTTACCAGGACAAAACCAAGACTAAACCAGGACCTGCCAACATTATCGTGAGCAAAAAGGAGCAGCACACTACATGGAACAGCCACAAGATTAGACTTCATTTGAAAAAATATGTTCAGTCTCAAAAGATTATGATTAAAATCCCATTCTATAATATCTAATTTGAATGGAGACATTGACAAAACGATAAAATAAAACTGAATGGGTTGTTATTGTTTGGATATTGCTATTGATTGGGATTCACTGTTAATTCAGAATGCAATTAAGCATAATAAAAAATGTAAATAGCTGCCCAGCACAAGTTTTTATGCCACAGGACAGTATGTACGGCAAGCAAACAAAATAGCTTCTGGCTTGAACACTTACTGACAATGCATCGTCACCCTCAACTGACAAATGGTTAAAAGATGTACAGAATTAAAGTTATGAGATTAAGTACATATTTAACGAATAAAACTTTTCTGGTGGAAGGTAAGCCACTTGCTAGTCAAAAACGTCTGTAATTGATCAAAAGTTTAATGCCATACCGTGGAAATTCCCAGGTTGAAGGTTGAAATACAGTATTTAATAAGAGCAATGCAATCTCTAGCCCACACGACAACAACACTTACAGGACGCACATTCCTTCCATCCATCCCCATAGCATCCTTGTTCACACACATCACTCCTGATCAGTCAAACTCTGTCACGCTGCTGCTAGCTTGATGAGTGGAGCTAGCGTCATAGTCACACCCTGTCAATCATTTATCGCACAGACAGCCGGACAGCCCCCTTGTGTACCACATCTCCCCTCTATTGTCTCCTTGTCTATTTAATCGGCCCAACTTTTACTTTATAAAGATGAGTAGCGCTCTGGAGTGGATTGAACAAATTGACTTGGGCAGTGCCACAACTAAATGCAAGGTTATCCATCAACCGCTAATGTTTTGGTTCAGTGCAGCGGCGATAACACCGGCCATATGCTACACAGATAGGTATTTTTTTGTAATTTGTCAAGGGCAAGCTCATTTGAGCATAGGGGGCGTGTTAGTAAAGTTGAGATTTAAGTTGCAAAACCGCAGCAAAACCTTGATTGTAGAATGAACAGTTAATTGGGAGACAAAGGACAGTTCGGTAAAAAAAGGTCTAATAACGGTCATTTTTGATTTAAGGAAATGTCTAATTAGCTTGGGATAATGATGGTGAAAGTGTCTGAAATGAGTGATTTTGCTGCTCTTTTCGTACAAAATTACAAGCAAAACTTGTCACAGAATCCTAAATTAATTCACTGCAAGACTATTTATGTGCTAATTAATGATGTGTACTATGGCATAGGCTTGCGAATGTTTATTTTTTGCATGCACGTTGCAACAAACGGTACACTCACGATTCTGAGCAAAGACTGAACCCAGAGCCAATCACTGGGTTCACTTTAGACACAGAAGAGTCAGAACCGTTGGAGCAATTGGTTTCAAGTTGTTTTTTCTGTTTAGTAATCAATCTTATTACGTATTCCAAGCTCGACCCAAACCCCAATCTTCGGCGTTAAGTCCCATGTCGTACCAGCTACACAATTAACACAGGAGGAACACTTACCTTTGACATACAAATAAAGTAGATGATAGCTAATGACTTGCGCAATTTGGCAACATCTGTGCAGTCACTCAATAATAACGAGTACTGTGCCTTATATCTGTACAGACACCCAAAAAAGTGAATGTTTGTGTCGAGGTTAGGATTAGTCGACAGAAATTTAATGAACGTCAATTTAACGTCTCCAAAAACCATGGAAACCGACATAGTGTGTAGATCTTGAGCTAAATCCTGAACTGTTTTTCCCAATTTTAAACTCTTATTTGGTTTGGGAAGCTCGATTCTATGAGTATGATACATTTTGACTTCCAACCCCCAGCCGTTTTGCACGAACAGCTTCACAATATTTTCCTTTCCTTTCTTTACTAATGAGATTTTCTGTTGTTGCAGTCTTAGTTGGGTACATCTTAGAAAATAGCTGGGTTGGGGGTTGTTATCATCAGCCTAAGCAAGCCGAACTGAGAAACCAATCCAAGCCAAGACGTGTTCACGGACAACACGTTACTCAAGACAATTTCCATTCACTAATGTGCCGACACACGCATGCTTTCGTACGATGAAATAGATTAAGACTTTTCAAAGCCCACAGCCAACCCTGTTTTTGAAATCGAGCCTCCAAAATGTGCGAACGGAGACACGGACAAAGGCAATAACTACAAGTCTATTGACAAGACTTCAAAAACAGCAGTGCAGTGAAAGCGCGCGATCAATGAGAGAAAACGCAGCACCAATTATATTCTGTTTTTGAATTCTGATTCCAATATTCCAGCGTGAAAAGACTGCACACCATCATTCACTAGTTATGTGCACATCTGTTACTAGATTTTGGTATCTTTATTGAGAAAAAAAAAACTGTCAATAACACAAAATACATCGGTGATTCATCTGAGGAACACGAAAGCATGCAACAGCTAAATTGCTTCCCCTGATGTCAAGCCTGAATCAGACCCATTCAGCGCGGTGCATGGGTTAATGATGATATATGTAATTAAAATCTTTTAGCAGATGTTTTTATACAAGGCAGTTCAGTGTAGAGTCAGTGCACCTTTATTCTACTTAAGAAAACGTATAAGAATCAATGTACCAGGGTTAAAAACAAACCTATAATATATATTCCTTAATTTTCAAGCCTGAAATCAATGTTAAAGTCACTAACTTACCAATGTTTGATGTATTTAATATATCGTTAGCCTCACAGTATAACCGCCTAAGCCAGGGCTATTCAACTTGTGGCCCGGGAGCCAAATCAGGCCCTTCAAATGAGTCAATCCGGCCCATGACCCAGCCTATGAAATAATATATTTTCTCTTGTTTATTGTTTATTGGGTTGATTCTGGGCTAGTCCTTTTTCCTGTCCTGGTCCTTAGACCTTGTTCAATTCTGCTTTAGACCAAGTTTGATTCTGGGTTAGTTCTGGTTGGTATCAAGTCTTATTTTAATTCTGGTTCAGTCCTGGATTGTCAATTTTAAATAGAAAAAGTATTCTGTATTTTTTCCCCATAAAAATCTAATACAGCTGTAGTTATTTCATCATTATTTCAACAGATATACGTGTTGTGCATTTATTTATTTGATTTAGATATTTTGTGTGTCCCCAAATGTTGTTAAAAGTCTTGGTGCGTCGTGGCCCAGAGGTCACGGCCCTCCAAAAAACCTGGCCCTTGGAAAAAATTAAGCTGAATAGCCCCGGCCATTTTTCAAGGTTTTATGGAAAAATAGAAGAAAAAAAAAAAAACACACTTTTCACTTTCACACAAAAAGATTACTTATCAGACAGAAGATCTTTTTGGCTGTTAAAAACTAATTCTGATTGACAGAGGATGATGTCAATGACACTTACAGATGGAGCTGTTTCTGGAGAGTAAAATGGGGCAAAAATAACATTGGCTAAAAATGTACTGCCTGGTTTGGCTTTTGTAACATGTATTGGAAAGTAATTATGCTAAATTAATTGACATACATTGGGTTAGAAGGCTAGTATACTATCCATAACTGTTTTTAGATTAACCTGTAGTATTTGGCCGACATTTCTCCGTCTAAAAGCGTGCCCTAACTTCTAAGCCAAATCAGAATTCAATAAAAAGCCAGCCAGCTTCTTCACCCACTACATACGCGCCAGGAAAAGTGGGTAACTGGCCAAGTCTAATTTAAACCATGTAAACGTGAACTATTGCTATGAACTTGCTTCAAATCTCAAATATACCAAGAACACATCGGGAAAAGTCTATGTTCTGTCATATTTCTGCTGCATGTATCAGTGCAGTCCAAACACATTACATTATCTGGTTTTGAAACTGTTGCCTTAAGCCTTTAATTGAAAAGATTTGTATGTGTCTTCAGCGAAATGCCGTAATTCACATGTTTTGACCTAATCTTATCTTGTCTGACTAAATGGCTGCTGGGCATGTCTGCTAGCAATCTCCTAAAATAGAAGAAAATTATAATTACATATTGATAAAGCAAGCATGCAGTTTAAAATGAACAGAACGTGTTTGTTTGACAGCCGTGGGTAATTGTCGGGCAAGCACTAGTGTAATGTGCTATTTTTTATTTAAAAGCAACAACTAATCAAGATTCACTTACTCTTTTTAACCAAAGTAATTGAATAGCAACTAGCCTAGCCACATACTATGTTTAATTGAACAGCGTTTGAGGGCTGAAATTAGGTCCAGCGACGGCGTATGGACTTGTTTGAGTTGGAAAGCACTGGTGGAAAAAGTACTGTTTTGTTACGAAAGCACGAAACGAAGTACCCGTTTTAAGAATGAAAGGTATATGTATATGTATGTACATAGATTTTAACTGTTAAACCGTTAAATGTAGTGTAGCTGATGAAGAATTGTGCTGGTGTTTGGTCAAAAATAGCTATTTCAATGAGTAATGTTTTCTTGTGATGTATATGTCTTTGTTTCCGTAAAGCTGTGGCTTGAACTCATATAGTGAGTACTTTGTCCTTTCAGTCCAGTTCTAAAATGTAATGGACTAGAAAGTACAGATAGCTGATGTAGTAAAGGAAAAAAGTCAATGTATCAACCGTAAAATTGACTTAAAGCTGGGGTGCATGATTTTCCCACTGCAAAACCAGAGAAGTATCTGAATCTCTGTAACTCGTCCCCAGTTCCAAAATGTTCACAAATGTGTGAATGGAGACACGGACAAAGAAAATAACTACAAGTCTATTGACGAGACTTCAAAACCAGCAGTGCAGTGAAAGCGCACGATCAATGAGAGAAAATGTAGCACCAATTATATTCTGTTTTTGAATTCTGATTCCGATATTCCAGCGTGAAAAGACAGCACACCATCATTCACTCTTACTAGTTTTCAAATGCATTCATTTTCGGGTTCGTGCACAGCTTTTTGCAGGCAGTGAAGTGGAACTGGGGCGGACCACCCAAGCGCAGCCAATCAGAGTTCAGCTCTTACTTCCAGATTAATAAGATATAGGATACTTTATAGATGCAAACAGTGCACCGTGGTATCATTTTTGTTTGCTGCTTTCACCAGATACTATTTGGTAACCCAGCTTTAAGTTAAGTACATATACAGTATCTATAAATTGTGCTTAAGGCAAGCCACTACAGGTAAAACTCGTGTTTTTTTTTGTCAGTTTGCTCTCTCATCATATCGGCTTTCATGTGGAAACAACAAATGTGTCCAATCTGCTCTTAAAAATGCTTTATTACTTTATTAATCCACTTCATCCATAGATTTTTATGGGACATTGTAACTTCAAAGGCTGTTTTTAAATGCGTTTTTCTCCTCTAGGGACATAAGGATCACCACTTAAAGTAGATCCCACACACACCAAACTGTACAATCTTGGACTCAATGAGATTTTGATGAAACGTACAGAAGGATTTTTTTTATATCTAATTCTAAAACTGATTTATTGAAGTTTTAAATCAAAAAATGAAATTTGAATTTTCTGGACAATTTTCAGTCCAATCTAGTTTACTCAAAAACTAAATAAGAAACCCCAATTCCCCTCTTTTAAGTATTATAACTAATGTGTATAAAATGAACTAAGACATTTAAACTTAGTTGTGTTAATTTTAAGATTTATATGTCCAAGTATGTGCAGTCATTTCTATATGAAAACATTAAAAGATGAAAAACTTGTATTATATTTTTTTCTTACACTTATTTGACTAAACTGCAGGGGAAGTTACAAATTGATATCTTTAAATTTAAGATTTTTTCCTAGTCACCTACAGTGTCTCACCTTAAGATCATCAATTTTGTTCCTAATATTTTCCAACATTTATGGAAAGCAGCAGTCATGAAATCTTGTCATGTCATGATTCAAAACAAAAATGTCACTCTGGTGTTTCCCACGTCAGGATGGACTCTGGGTTCTGTTGTGGGGAAAATGTGCTTTATCAATCAATAATGATTGGAATGATCACTTAAATGTCACAGATCGTCCCAGATAAATGTGAACATTGTGTGTTTTGCCTAATCTTGACATGCGTTAAGACAAACCTTGACCTAAAAGTTAAAAAATCTGGGCTAATCTTTCTGTTTTTTATCCCCTCATCTTGTGCATTTCACATCTCTTGGGTATTTAAGAATGCGTTTTATCATTGTTCAGGCTCTCATTGCTTTTTTGGACTCATGCAGGGTAAGATGATTTTTTGTCAGGGATGCATCCTTTTTACTATGCAACATGTAAAATTAAACTCTTTTGGAAAGAGAGACAGCTCTGTTTCAGTTCTTTATTTTTGGATAGCATGTTAAAAAAATCCACAACAGCTCCATCTACTGGCTGCAGAAGGAATTACATAGGTGAGATAAACAAAGCTATGCAAATGCAGCTATGCAGTTGTAATCAGGGCTGCACGATATTGGAAATTAGTGCAATATGGGTGTTAAGTATTGCAATCAAGACCTTATTGCGATATTTTCCCTCATTTGCATATAATTTAATTTCCTGGTATAAAGGATAACAATTAAGTACTCAACTCTTAGTTTAAAATATAGTAGCTTAAGTACAAATATACGCACAGTGAAGACTTTTGGAGTGTTTAAACTGGAGTTGCTTTATCCATTAATCTGCAAATACATCACTCAGGAATTTTAAACATTTGAGGCATTTTATTCACCTCCATTTATGTGTGTGATGAGGATTTTTAACACCGAAACACTGACTTGCTGTTTCTGTACTGAGAAAAACTGCGCTTTTGGGAGTGAACATTTACGTCGCAATAATAACAAGCACAATAACAATATTTTTTCGATATATTGTGCAGCCGTAGTTGTAATGATCGTAATTTGACGGCAGAAAAGTTCAGAACGAGTTGGACGATAATTTATAGACTTAAAAGCAGCATATGACATCACAGTTCTCGGAAATTCCGAATGGAGTGTTCTTGACTGTCAAAGGGAGAGGATTTTCTTAACAGGAATCATCGAACTAGCGTGACTGAAGCTAAATACAACTCCAGGTACATTTTCGATGACGGAGCAACGTTACAACATGGGCCAAAAGCTCTAAAAACCACACCCCTTTCCTTTCCCGTCCTCGCCCCGTACCAAACCCCGTCATTACCTTGCACGATGAGGTAGACGTGGGTGAGGCGGGGCTTGTTGTTGGCCTGGAAGGTGCAGGTGTAGGGGCCCTCGTCGGTCACCTGCACCTTACTGATGTGGATGGAGAAGTCGCTGCTGTTGTTGTTGAGCAGAGTGACGCGCTTGTCCAGAGTCCACTTGTCGCGCCCCGTGAACATGATGTTGGAGCGGTTGAGCCAGGCCTTGTGGGTCACCTCCTCGTCGATCTGACATCTGCACACATGGGTTAAAACACGGGTTAGAACGGGGGATTAAACTGTGATGAGGAAAGTGGGTGAGTCTGAAGTGATGACGCAGGAAAAGCTGGTACAGTAATAGACAAAATTGGTTGAATACAGAGAGCAAAGTTAATTATACGCAGACAAAAATGTGTGTTTAGAAGAGGGGGTGAGAACATGTTTGGAATGAACTGTTTCGCTTCGGGTTTCGTTTTTTTTTTGCTAATTTTGACAGTCGCAAGTTGCAATTTTTGGGCTTGCTCCGATCTGCGATGTGATTTGTAGCCTTTTTCAGGTCTTTTGGCTGAAATACATGATGTTAACTGTTAATTAATGTGTAAAAGCTGTTGTGGCGGCTCACAGCGTTTAACTAGTTGGTTTTTTAACTTATTTTTGTGGTGTTGGTGACAAATAAGTTTAATAGATAAGTTTAATTGCAATTTAAAAAAAAAATACAATTTGGAATGTGTGAAATGCATACAAAGGTGGTCAGAGTTGCCAAATGTTACTACTACTACTAGTCAAGTGAAATAAATGTTACATTAAAGTACTATTACTAAAGAAAAACTACAAAGTAGTGGCGGCAAAAAAGAGTAAATGTAACATAAAAAATGCATAAAAAGTGGTATTTTCAAAACGTAAACAAAAAAATTGAATCATATCAGAAGGAATGGTGCAAAAAATACAAATGTTGAAATCTTAAAATATAAAGCTTTTGTCAGTTGTAGACTGTGGAAAGAAGAACCACGACTTTTATTCAAATAAGAGTATGTTACACTGTCAAAAATATTGCTCAGAAAGGAGTAAAAAGTATGGAGTTCAAAAAATAAGTAATTTAATTAATTTTTTTAATGTTTCTTAAATAAATGTGTATGAGTAAATGTAACTGAGCACTATACACCTCTGGACAGATACAGTCAGCCTTCAAGGGAACGCCCACAAATGGACTTCTGTGGGGGGAGCAATCCATTCATTTTAATGTAGAAGAGATGCTTTTATCACCCACTGCTCAGACCAAACGCCGAGTTTAGGAGTTCAACTGGGCCAAATACAGACACAGAGACATGAAGAAGAATAAAGTGGCCCAAATTTGTATAGCCTTCCAAGAATGCTAATGGTAGCTGCGGGCTAAATGCTACCGCGATAACAGTGCCGTCTGCTGTAGTTTAACATCTACAGAACAATCCGTTTACTTTTCTGAGATAGCGATAGGTTAACAACATCCATTAAGACAAAATTGGACAGAAAATGTATTAAAAGAGTGAAAAAGTAAACTGATTTCCCCCCCGCCAGACCATGACGCCGACTGTATCTATTACTTACGGATCTAAAATGGGAGCTGTCATTTCTTTTCTACAGCTTATCTTTCCCGACTTTAAACGGACACTAAAACGTCAAACAAATGTCACTTTTCTTGCTGCTGCAAAGTGTATGTTCAGGAGTTAACCCAAACGCAGTAGTCATATCACATTCTAGATTTGAAGAGTCCATACAGGTTTCATTATAGTTATTATTATTGTAGTTTTATTGTTATAGTTGAGTCTGGAGTTTTGGTTTTAGAGACTCCAAACTGAGGAACAGATGGATAAATAAAATAGGCTTTTCATTGTAATTAGTTTTATTTTGCACTTTGAGGTGTTTTCCTGACAGTAATATCATTATCTAACCACTTAAAACTCTTGTTCTAGAATTAACTTATTGACCAACAAATATGTGGAGTACCAATAATATTTAGTGCTGTGTGTGTGAGTTAGAAGCCCCTTGGTGGGTAACAGTGTTAAAATACACTTGATTCTCAATAGCGATTTCGATACCACTTAGATAATTACAAATGCTCCTTTTCAGGTCAAGCTTTTAGACAATAGACATTTTTGACACTAAACAATAGTGCTTTTTTTATTTGACACTGTGGTCTTGCAATAGTTCTGATAAAGCTGTTCAGGAAAGGTCACATTTTGTCTTGTTCATGGGATTTTTCTGGAATTGATACTTGCTCAAATGACTATCTAGTTTCAGTACTGGTTTTAGTGTTGAGTAATATCTTATTTTAGGTATTTTACTACTTAGCTTTAGTGGATAGTGAAGACCGATTTTAATCTCAGTTAAAAAGACTGAAACTAAGAAACGTACACATCTTGATTTTGACCAGATTTGAGAATGTGACACACAAACCGACCCAAAGATCAAAAACTGGACCGACACAGTGATAGACAATAGACTTCAGACTTCATTTTTAACTTGACAAAGCTTAAAAACTTTGGACAAATTGGGACTTTTATGTTGGACAATGGCTGACGTGACTTATCTGGATGTCTTTTACTGCCTCTCAGTCTGTTTTTCTGTTTAGGATAACACTGAACACAAGACTGAGAGGCAGCAAAAAGACACCCAGATAAGTCACTGATTTATAGTAGAGTTCGCAAATAAGGCTGAAACAAGTTAATCGATTAATCGCAACTAATCGATTATTGAGCTAATGGTCAACTAATTTAGTAATCGAATAATCATTCTCGAGCTTATACACAAACTTCAAAGCATGCCATGTGTTCAGAAAAGAGGTTTTATCATGCAGACAGATCAGGAATGACATCAAAATGACAAAGAAAACGTGATCATTTAGTGGTTTTGATCAAATGCCAGATATTCCAAGAGCAAAAAGCGACCAAGTCTAAAATAACTGACCTAAGATTAAAAAAAAAGCAACTAGTTCAACGTCTGTATATCAGTCATCGCTGCATCTATTAACATGAAACAGGACTGAAAAAAGGCAAAAAATTGCTCTTTTTGTCAGCCCAAAAACCCGTGACTCTCAAATTTGCAAGTGACTTTCCAAAAAAGAAGCCCAAAGTCACTATAAAGAAAAAGATATGTCAACTATGTAAAAAAAATATATTATCTGTAAATATATTATGTCAGGATGTCCCAAAGCGCCGTCATCTTCATTTCATCTGGGTCAAAATCAGTAAAAAATGTATATTCACGGGTACTTCACGTTCTAAACAACCAATTGATTAATCAAGAGCGTTAGACTAATCGTTAGTTGCCGCCCTATTCACAAATGAACTTGCATGTTGTCAAAAAAATGTAGTTTTTTGAGCTGTAAAATCATTCGTTGCATGAGGGTGTAAACATACAGCCAAATTTGAACCCAAATTCTTCTTCTATTTCCATTTTTACTCACCGCCGGCGTAAAAACACTGAGCTGAGGACAAACTACAGCGATTACACAGACTGAGGCAGCGCAGAAAAAACAACAGTGCCTAATAAAGACTACATTTGTTTTTGTTTTTTAAGATTTCTTTCTGGCCCAAAGGCTTTATTTGACAGGACATTGTAGCGTGAAATGTGGAGAGAGCGTAGAGACATTCTGCAAATACTCCGTGCAGAAAATCAAGTAGACACATTTGCAACGCCCTTAAGTGTAATAGATTAGAATCCTGCTCATTATACTGTTCCGCAGTGATGCAATTCATAATATAATGTCATATTATTAGAGAAAACAGCTAAAAGCAGTAAAGGGGTTTGCAATAAATATTAATTCATGTTAGTTTTCAGTTTCCTAAAAATATATAAATACAGCTAAAAGTAGATAAAATGGTTATATTTCATGTTTCCTAGAAAAATGCTGTAATAAAGTAATGGAAGAGGAAACACTAAAAATGAGTCTTGTGATTCTTTCTTCACATTTACAGATAAAGGCTACCGTACGTTTTTATTTGTGAAATCTGTGCATTGCTAAGACACTGACCTGTGGATCTGGCATTGGTTAAAGAAGCTAAGAGACGTTTTCTGAGTAAATTGTATGCGTTTGTGCTTGTGAACTTGTGCTCCGCCATCTTGTCAAGCTACGTGATGCTAATGTTCTGTTCATTTACGTGAGACATTTACAGTAGGGATGCACGATATCGGAAATTAACACGATACGCGATATGGGTGTAAAATATTGCGATAACGATATTATTGCGATATTTTTCCCTCATTTGCATATATTTCTCATTTCTTTTCCAGGTACAAAGGATAACAATTAAGTACTCAACTCTTACTTATAAATATAATAATAATTAAAGCCGCAAGCGGCGTTAAAGGCCCTCGCCCCGCCCCCCATGCCAACACCAAGAGCCCGTCTCTCACCCGCCTGCTTTTCCCCCCTGCATCACCGCTCCCACACAAACAACCTCCATATACTGCAGCTCCATTGTGTGCAATGAGTGAAGGTCAGACGTTGTCACGGCTGTACAGTAGGGTTTAGGGCGGGGTCATAATATCATTTTAACTTACCTTGATATGGGGTTGTAACACTCACCCATAATGAGTGATGTTACCAACACAAATATTCATCTGAGTAAATGACTTCACTTTTTTATGGCCTCTAATGTCCTGTGAATCTCAAAGCCAACAAAACAATGACAAAATGCAGTCTGTTTAAAGTACAAAGTATAATTTGTCCTTTTCCACAAACAAACATAAAAATCCACTACAGTTCATACATCCCCTTTAATGTCTCCTCGTCCATCGGCCGCGCCCGTCTCCCCCGTCTCCCCCGGGCCATGAACAGATTCCTCCGCCTCATGGCGCTGAACAAAAATACGCCGGGGCCAAGACGCGGGCTCCACAACAATCCAAAAAGAAAAAATAGTTTTTGAGATCTCAAAATCCCTAAACGAAGACCAAAGCTGGGCGCTGCGAAGTCGCGCTCAGCGGCACCTCCAGCGAGGTAAAGGAAAAGGAACGGCGTCACGGACAAGAAGAGCGGGCGCTGTCGGTCCATGAGTCGAGGCGCGCGGTCCCTGCTCCAAACCCGGTCCACAGTCCGTGTGTCAGGCCCGGTGACGCGCGCTCTTCCTCCGCTCAGCGCCAGCCGCTCCGCCGCGTGAGAGAGAAAAAGAAGCGGCGCGCTGCCCCGTATATCCCATTAACAGCCCGTCTCAGCTGACGGGACAAACAGCTGAGCAGGTAAAGAACACCAAACCGTCCCCTCGGGTGAGCAGCAGACGGGGCTCCTCACTAAGATGGCCCAAGCGGCTTCACTCGGATGACACGGAGCTTAAGCCGCGGCTCCGTGGCGCGCGGCAGAACCGTAAAAAGCCCTCTGGGGCGACCGTAACCGCGTCTGTTTAGTGTCACTTCGCTTTGAACGCCACTTCTTTAGTTCCAGCGCTGCTACTGTGAACACAACGGGTCGGTACTAGCCAAGTCATCTGTCAGAACATCTGATCTGTTTGCCCCAGTTTGAACTCTAATTCACGACACAAACACATTAAGCCTTCGGACTTTCGACAGCACACGTTCTCTGTTTCTGTGGCCAAAGTCTTAACAACTGCAGCAAGTACCACGTAAAGCGATAGAAAATAGCTAATGCTAATGCTACACAGTAATTACGACAGAAACGACAGATAGAAGAGTTAGCTTGTTATTTACCAAACTCCAGGTCAGATCCAGGGCGTAGGACTCAGCCACGGCGCACCGTCATGACGGAGAAAAAAGTTTATTCCAGTGCGTCACTGTTTACCGCAGCACGCAGGCGCTCCCTCCGCTCTAGGCTGGAGGCGCGTTCACATGTGAAAGCGCGCTCACGTTGAGGCACGTAAGGGCGGGAGTAGTTGCTTGTGGGTTGGCCAGGTGGGGCAGACTGCTCTCTGTTCTCCTCTTCATTTCTCTCCCTCTCCGTAAACGGTCACATATGTATTTATGATTGACACACCAGAGCAGCAGACACTGGGGGCAAGGCGGGTTAAGTGTCTTGCCCAAGGATGTTTATGTGAGGAGCGGGATTCGAACCGCTGACCTTCGGATCGAAGACAATCTCTCTGCCACTGAGCCACTGCCGCTGCTGCGCCTCTCTCCCCTCCTCACCTTTTACAAGGAGGAGGGGCCAGTGCAGGAGTGGGTGTCAATCACCAAAGCCCTCAGACTGTGTTTGGGGAGAATTTGAGCAGAATCTGTGTCCTGTTCACCCAAATCACATGTATTTCAATGGCACATATATTGCATTGCCACGGTAACACGCTTGCAGATAAAGGTGTGATCTCATTGGCTTTTTTGTTCAGAATGGTAAGAAGTATCTTGTTCCTAAATTTCATAATTTTCTGGCAAACTAAATTTTTTTGTCCAATTCAAAATTTCAAGGGGGCGCTGTAGAGCAATTATAGAACATACACATATGTATTATATAGCATTACGTTCAGCTCGTGATTTCAAACAAAACGTATATTAATGCCGGAAAATGGGACGCTCCTGGCCAGAGATACGCAAGTTGAAAGACTTAGAAAATTGAGTGTTTTGATTTGCGGGTTGGCCACACCCACATTTATCAAGATATCAAAAATGACATGAATCATCTGTAACCACACAAGGGTTTAGAGTCATTGTTCCGTTTCAAGCACATTGATTGAAAATCCACGGTGTAAAAAAATACAAAGCGAATTGTAAATTTGCGTAAAAAGCAAGTTCCGCCCACAATGGCCGACGCCCTGTAGGGTTTAGGGCGGGGTCATAATAGAATTTTATACTCGTCTTGACATGACCTACCTTTGTACCAAATTTCATATGTCTATGATGAAGTTGGCCTCTCATTGCCGTAATGTATTTTGGTTGTTGAGATGGCGCTAGCGAGTCATTTAGCATCAGTAATTTTTTTGGATATCAAAAAAACAAATTTTTCACCGACCTTGAATTTTGGGTCAAATAAAATTGAGTTTTCGTTAATGTTCAGGGGGTCAAATCAAGAGGCGGTTTAGGCTACAAGAATAATAATAATAATAATTAAAGCATAGCGGCGTTAAAGGCCCTCGCCCCGTACCCCCCATGCCAACACCAAGAGCCCGCCTCTCACCCGCCTGCTTTTACCCCCTGCATCACCGCTCCCACACAAACAACCTCCATATACTGCAGCTCCATTCAGTGCGATGAGTGAAGGTCAGACGTTGTCACGGCTGTACAGTAGGGTTTAGGGCGGGGTCATAATATCATTTTAACTTATCTTGATATGGGGTTGTAACACTCACCCATAATGAGAGATGTTTCCAACAGAAATATTCATCTGAGTAAATGACTTCACTTTTTTATGGCCTCTAATGTCCTGTGAATCTCAAAGCCAACAAAACAATGACAAAATGCAGTCTGTTTAAAGTACAAAGTATAATTTGTTCTTTTCCACAAACAAACATAAAAATCCATTAAACTTCATACATCCCCTTTAATGTCTCCTCGTCCATCGCCCATCTCCCCCGTCTCCCCCGGGCCATGGACAGATTCCTACACCTCATGGCGCTGAACAACAAATACACCGGGGCCAAGACCTGGGCTCCACAACAATCCAAAAGAAAAAATAGTTTTGAGATCTCAAAATCCCTAAGCGAAGACCAAAGCTGGGCCGCTGAAAGCGCGCTCCTTGGCGGCACCTCAGCGAGTAAAGGAAAAGACGGCGTCACCGGAGAAGAGCCGAGCGCTGACGGTCCATGAGTCGGCGCTTCGGGTCCCTGCTCCAAACCCGGTCCACAGTCCGTGTGTCAGGCCCGGTGACCGCGCTCTTCCTCCGGTCCAGCGCCAGCCGCTCCGCGCGTGAGAGAGAAAAAGAAGCGGCGCACACTGCCCCGTATATCCCATGAACAGCCCGTCTCAGCTGACGGGACAAACAGCTGAGCAGGTAAAGAACACCAAACCGTCCCCCCTCGGGTGAGCAGCAGGCGGGGCTCCTCACTAAAATGGACGCGGCTTCACTTTCGGATGACCGCGGAGCTTAAGCCGCGGCTCCGTGAAGCGCCTTGGGCAGAACCGTAAAGCCCTCTGGGGCGACCGTAACCAGCGTCTGTTCAGTGTCACTTCGCTTTGAACGCCACTTCTTTAGTTCCAGCGCTGCTACTGTGAACACAACGGGTCGGTACTAGCCACGCGTCATCTGTCAGAACATCTGATCTGTTTGCCCCAGTTTGAACTCTAATTCCACGACACAAACACACATTCGCCTTCGGACTTTCGACAGCACACGTTCACCGTTTCTGTGGCCAAAGTCTTACAACTGCAGCAAGTACACGTAAAACGAGTGCAAATAGCTAAAGATAATGCTACACAGTAATTACCGAAAGAAACAACAGATAGAAGAGTTAGATTGTTATTTACCAAACTCCAGGTCAGATCCAGGGCGTAGGACTCAGCCACGGCGCACCGTCATGACGGAGAAAAAAGTTTATTCCAGTGTGTCGCTGTTTACCGCAGCGCGAGGTGCTCCCTCCGCTCTAGGCTGGAGGCGCGTTCACAGTGAGGCGCTCACGTTGAGGCACGTAAGGGCGGGGTAGTTCTGTGGGTTGGCCAGTAGGGGCAGACTGCTCTCTGTTCTCCTCTTCATTTCTCTCCCTCTCCGTAAACTTGGTCACATATGTATTTATGATTGACACACCAGAGCAGCAGACAGTGGGGGCAAGGCGGGTTAAGTGTCTTGCCCAAGGATGTTTATGTGAGGGCGGGATTGAACCGCTGACCTTTGGATCGAAGACAATCTCTCTGCCACTGAGCCACTGCGCTGCTGTCACCCTTCTCTCCTCCTCACCTTTTACAAGGAGGAGGGGCCCGTGCAGGGAGTGGGTGTCAATCACCAAAGCCCTCAGACTGTGTTTGGGGAGAATTTGAGCAGAAACTGTGTCGTGTTTGCCAAATCCCATGTATTTCAATGGCACATATTTGTCATTGCCACGGTAACATGCTTACAGATAAAGGTGTGATCTCATTGGCTTTTTTGTTCAGAATGGTAATAATTATCTGTTTCCCGAATTTAGTGTGTTTCCAGAAAACTAAAATTTTTTGTCAATTCAAAATTTCAAGGGGCGCTGTAGAGCAATTATAGAACATACACGTATGTATTGTATACCTTTACGTTCAGCCCGTGATTTCGAACTAGCGTATATTAATGCCCGAAAATCGGACGCTCCTGGCCAGAGATCACGCCAGAAGTTGAAAGACTTTGAAAATTGAGTGTTTTGATTTGCGGGTTGGCCACACCCACATTTATCAAGATATCAAAAATCACATGAATCATCTGTAACCACACAAGGGTTTAGGTCATTGTTCCAAAGTTTCAAGCACATTGATTGAAAATCCCACGGTGTAAAAAATACAACGCCTTGTAAATTTGTGAAAAAGCAAGTTCGCCCACAATGGCCGACGCCCTGTAGGGTTTAGGGCGGGGTCATAATAAATTTTTATACTCGTCTTGACATGACCTACCTTCGTACCAAATTTCATATGTCTACGATGAAGTTGGCCTCCCATTGCCGTAATGTATTTTGATTTTTGAGATGGCGCTAGCGAGTCATTTTGCATCATTAATTTTTTGGAAGATCAAAAAAACAAATTTTTCACCGACCTTGAATTTTGGGTCAAATAAAATTGAGTTTTCGTTAATGTTCAGGGGGTCAAATCAGGGGCGGTTTAGGCGAAAAGAATAATAATAATAATAATTAAAGCTGTAGCGGCGTTAAAGACCCTCGCGCGCCCCCCATGCCAACACCAGAGCCCGCCTCTCACCCGCCTGCTTTTCCCCCCTGCATCACCGCTCCCACACAAACAACCTCCATATACTGCTGCTCCATTGTGTGCGATGAGTGAAGTTCAGACGTTGTCACAGCTGTACAGTAGGGTTTAGGGCGGGGTCATAATATCATTTTAACTTATCTTGATATGGGGTTGTAACACTCACCCATAATGAGAGATGTTACCAACACAAATATTCTTGAGTAAATGACTTCACTTTTTATGGCCTCTAATGTCCTGTGAATCTCAAAGCCAACAAAACAATGACAAAATGCAATCTGTTTAAAGTACAAAGTATAATTTGTCCTTTTCCACAAACAAACATAAAAAATCCATTAAAGTTCATACATCCCCTTTAATATCTCCTAGTCCATCGGCCGCGCGCCCGTCTCCCCCGGGCCATGAACAGATTCCTCCGCCTCATGGCGCTGAACAAAAAATACGCCGGGGCCAAGGCGTGGGCATACAACAATCCAAAAAGAAAAATAGTTTTGAGATCTCAAAATCCCAAAGCGAAGACCAAAGCTGGGCCGCTGAGAAGCGCTCCAGCGGCGGCACCTCAGCGAGTAAAGGAAAAGGGCAGCGTCACCGGACAAGAAGAGCGGGCGCTGTCGGTCCATGAGTCGGCGGCGGTCTCTGCTCCAAACCCGGTCCACAGTCCGTGTGTCAGGCCCGGTGACGCGCTCTTCCTCCGGTCCAGCGCCAACCGCTCCGCGGCGTGAGAGAGAAAAAGAGAAGCGGCGCACACTGCCCGTATATCCCATGAACAGCCCGTCTCAGCTGGCGGGACAAACAGCTGAGCAGGTAAAGAACACCAAACCGTCCCCTCGGGTGAGCAGCAGGCGGGGCTCCTCACTAAGATGGCGCGGCTTCACTTTCGGATGACGCTGGAGCTTAAGCGCGGCTCCGTGGCGTAGCGCGGCAGAACCGTAAAGCCCTCTGGGGCGACCGTAACAGCGTCTGTTTAGTGTCGCCGCTTTGAACGCCACTTCTTTAGTTCCAGCGCTGCTACTGTTAACACAGCGGGTCGGTACTAGCCACGTCATCTGTCAGAACATCTGATCTGTTTGCCCCAGTTTGAACTCTAATTCACGACACAAACACACATTAAGCCTTCGGACTTTCTCGACAGCACACGTTCTCTGTTTCTGTGGCCAAAGTCTTAACAACTGCAGCAAATGCACGTAAAAAGATTGAAAATAGCTCATGCTAATGCTACACAGTAATGACACGAAAGAAACGACAGATAGAAGAGTTAGCTTGTTATTTACCAAACTCCAGGTCAGATCCAGGGCGTAGGACTCAGCACGGCCTTACCGTCATGGCGGAGAAAAAGTTTATTCCAGTGCGTCACTGTTTACCGCCAGCACGAGGTGCTCCCTCCGCTCTGCTCTAGGCTGGAGGCGCGTTCACAGTGGCGCTCACGTTGAGGCACGTAAGAGGCGGGGTAGTTGCGCGGGTTGGCCAGTAGGGGGCAGACTGCTCTCTGTTCTCCTCTTCATGTCTCTCCCCTCTCCGTAAACGGTCACATATGTATTTATGATTGACACACCAGAGCAGCAGACACTGGGGGCAAGGCGGGTTAAGTGTCTTGCCCAAGGATGTTTATGTGAGGCGGGATTGAACCGCTGACCTTTGGATCATAAGACAATCTCTCTGCCACTGAGCCACTGCCGCTGCTGCCCTTCTCTCTCCTCCTCACCTTTTACAAGGAGGAGGGGCCAGTGCACGAGGACAGGGTGTCAATCCACCAAAGCCCTCAGACTGTGTTTGCAAGGAGAATCTGAGCAGAATCTGTGTCCTGTTTACCAAATCCCATGTATTTCAATGGCACATGATATTGCATTGCCACCGGTAACATGCCTTTCTACAGATAAAGGTGTGATCTCATTGGCTTTTTGTTCCAGAATGGTAAGAAGTATCTGTTTCCCTGAATTTCGTGGTGTTTCCGAAGCAAACTAAAATTTTTGTCCAATTCAAAATTTCAAGGGGGCGCTGTAGAGCAATTATAGAGACATACACGTATGTATTGTATACCTTTACGTTCAGCCCGTGATTTCGAATAAAAACGATATATTAATGCCGGAAAATCGGACCTCCTACCTGGCCAGAGATACGCACATAAGTTTGAAAGACTTTGAAAATTGAGTGTTTTGATTTGGCGGGTTGGCCACACCCACATTTTTTCAAGATATCATCAAAATCCCACATGAATCATCTGCTTAACCACACAAGGGTTTAGGTCATTGTTCCAAAGTTTCAAGCACATTGATTGAAAATCCACGGTAGTAAAAATACAACGCGAATTGTAAATTTCTGCGAAAAAAGCAGGATTCCGCCCACAATGGCCGGCGCCCTCTGTAGGGTTTAGGGCAGAGGTCATAATAGAATTTTATACGTCGTCTTGACATGACCTACCTTCGTACCAAATTTCGCATATGTCTACGATGAAGTTGACCTCCCATTGCCCCGTAATGTATTTTTGATTTTGCTTGAGATAGGCGCTACGCGAGTCATTTAGCATCAGTAATTTTTTAGAATATCAAAAAAAAACAAATTTTTCCACCCGACCTTGAATTTTTGGGTCAAATAAAATTGAGTTTTTAGATTAACGTTCAGGGGGTCAAATCAAGGGCGGTTTCGAAGAGAAGAAGAACAAGAAGAACAATAATAATAATAATAATAATAACGGGAAAAATTCTTTTTCTTTCTATTATTTTTCCTCCATAAGTACAATAGCTGCCAGAGTCATACAACTTTGTCACATTGTACCCCATCACAAATAAACCCTCTGGTACATTTTTTTTCAGCCCTCCATGACAATCAGCCTGGCTGTTATGAATTTTTTAAAATAAAAAATTTGGAAGAGGAGCGCTATAGAGCCATTTTTATCCAGATTAGCTGGTTGATTTTGCATATCAGTCCGCTCAGCTTTCAAATCTACACTACAAGCGCTCTATTAGCATTTTCCAAGAAAAAATTGTGTGCAAAATAGATAATTTTTATTGCTAATATTCCAGAATTTAAGAGTTTGTATAAAATTCACCATGACCATATCTGAAAGATGTCATCACATTCAAACTGATAGTATGTCATTCCACATGGAGTTTAGTGTGTTGTGGCCAAATTTGGAAGTGATTATGATGAAAACTGTTGGAGGAGGAGTCAAAAAGTACACAGGTGTGTGGCTGCTTTTCTTTCAGTCCCAGGTTTGATCCAATATGCGCTCGACTTCCTCTGTTTGGTTGGGGAAGCGGCGGGGTCATAAGAGGATTTTTACATGTCCTGACCTGTTCTATTTTTTGGGCCCATAGGTTGGATTTTTAAGCGTAACATTTTTCATGGCCGGGCTCCTAATATTGGCCAGCCCAATGTTGAATCCATTTTTGAGGGGGCGCTACTGAGCCGTCGTGCAATATTTTTTTAGAGTGGGGCCTTCACTCATAATTAGAGCTCATCGAGTTCTAATCCTTTGCGACACCACTCACAGCCATCTCCTCGTCTATCGTTTACTATCTGCGTATTCCGCGATCTCCCGTTGTAACAATTACAATAAGTCCCTCGCCGGGACGATTCTCGTCCATGCGGCTCGGGCCTAATAATAATAATAATAATAATAACGGAAAAATTCTTTTTCCACTATGCTATTTTTCTCTCCATAAGTACAATAGCTGGAGTCATGCCATCACTTTGTCACATGTGTGCCCCATCACAAATAAACCCTCTGTAGATTTTTTTTTCAGTCCCTCCATGAGACAAACAAAGCCTGGCTGTTAAGTGAATTTTTAAAATAAAATTTGAAGAGAGGGCGCTATAGAGCCATTTTATCAGATAGCTGGTTGATTTGCATAATCCGAGTCCGCTCTAGCTTTCAAATCTACACAAACGCTCTATTAGCATTTTCCAAGAAAAAATTGTGTGCAAAATAGATCATTTTTATTAATATTCCAAAAATTAAAGAGTTTGTAGAAAAAATTCCACCATGAGCCATATCTGAAGATGTATCACATTGAAATTGATAGTATGTCATTCCACATGGGTTTAGTGTCTTGTGACCAAATTTGAAGTGTTTTTAGATGAAAGGGAAACTGAAGTTGGAGGAGGAGTCAAAGAGTACACAGGTGTGTGCTTTTCTCAGCCCAGGTTTGATCCAATATGGCACGACTTCCTGTTGGGTTGGGGGCGGGAGTCATAAGAGGTTTTTACATGTCCTGACCTGTTCTATTTTTTGGGCCATGAGTTGGATTTTAGCTTAACATTTTTCATGGCCGGGCTCCCATTGGCCCAATGTTAATCCCATTTTGAGCGCTATTCAGCCGTCGTGCAATATTTTCACGGGGCCTTCACTCATAATTAGAAGCTCATCGAGTTCTAATTTTCCCGACTTTTCCACTCCTGGCCATCTCCGTCATCGTTTACTATGTGTATTTCGCGATCTCCCCGATTGCGTAAGAATTACAATTAGTCCCTCGCCGGGACGATTCTCGTCCCATCGGCTCAGGCTAATAACGGAAACACCTTTTTCCACTATTATTTTTCTCCATAAGTACAATAGCTGGAGTCATGCCACTTTAAATCACATTGTGCCCCATCACCAAATAAACCCTCTGTACATTTTTTCAGCCATCCATGACAAACAGCCTGGCTGTTATGAATTTTTAAAATAAAATTTGAAG